>SCLG01001637.1:805110-827829 GCA_004367875.1 Oikopleura albicans
AGTACAATCATATAACAAGTAAAGTCATTATTTCCTAATGGTCTATTTATTCTTAATCCCGAACTGACTTAATTCATTACAGAAATATCGCATCTTATATACGGCAACTTGTATGCAAGTCGACTCGTATACAAGTCAACTTGTATACGACTCGACTACAAGTGACCGTAACTTGATGAATCACGATGAACAATGAATCACCATTAATCATTATCGTGATTCACACCAACAACAATATGAGTCAACATCATGAGTCATAATTTTATTGAATATGACTCATGATCTTGTTTAAGAGGACTACGATGGAATATATGCTTATCTGAATATAATCCGGATAAAGCACCATTCAAGTCTATTTAATTAGAGCATTTTAACGTACCATTTTTTCCCATAATTGATCTTTGGATAATTCCGAACACTTTGTCCGGTACGCGCGATTTTCATTGGAAAAAAGGATTTGCTTTAGAAAACCAGCGCGAAATGGGTCGTCTATATGTACGGATTCCGAGAAACCTGCTGTACAAAAATAATGTTTGTTTCCCGTTAAACAAAGTCAACATTTATATGATTTATTTGGTTAAACAAAACCAACCACTTAGGAAAGTGGTTTAACGGTGAGAGCCACGTAAACTTGCAACAGCACACCGTGTGTAGCACCGGCGCATCGGGGTTAACGAGTTTTAGCCCTATTAAAGATTCGTCCTACGCAAAAGCGTGGGTTCAAGTGGGAAAAATTATTATTCGGACGAGTCCTATAACGAGGTTTATTGAAAAATGTGAACCACAAATTTACTTTTGTGATTCGTGGGTAATGCTTACACATATAAAAAATGAAAAATAGCCCTAAAACGAAATATCGGTTTCTCAAAAAGTGCCCGAAAGTTTAGCCCTGTAACGTGTAGCCCTATAACGAGTCATCTGGTGTATTTGATTTTCGTTGTTTTTTGCTATTTTGTGGAATAAATTTTTTATTATAACCTTGTATCTCGGAATAGTTAGCTCGGTTTCGTTTTTAGAGTGAAAATTAAAATTCGGCTCGGCTTGTCCATTTTATGTTGGCGCAAAAAGTGTGCCCAGTTTAATTGTCCTGCGCCACCATGAAGTGCGTAAACGGTGTGCACCATAGGGATCAGCTCTGGTCCAAACGCGTTTACATAATTACACCAAAACTACTGGGCCGATTTCAAAAATTATATCGGATTATAAAATTTTCAAATTTATTTTTACTTATTTATATGAAAAAAAAAACATGAAATTTTGAGCCTAAAGTTGTTTTTACAAAAAAATAGTTAATTGAGATATTTGTAGCCCTGTCGCCGAAGAAAACATAATTAAAAATTATAAAAAAAACCTGTGTCTGGGCATTAACTGTCCTGTAAAGGCAAAGATTATTTTCTAAATGATAAAAAACAGTTAAAACACAAAAATATTATGTTCCATAGATATATGTGGACATATTTAGTTAAGAGAAGTTTACACCACTTGGGTTATTTTGGTCCATTATGAGCCCGATGGGTTAATACAGAAAAACAGTTAATCCTTTAAAAAACGTGCTTTCGGTACGTTAATTTATAATCCGTTAGCCGTTGTATTTTAATATTAACCGTTAACGAACAATATTGAATAAAAGCGCTCATTGACCAGATTTTGTCCATATGGCGCACGACAGTTAAGATCAATTATGTGGTCTATTAAGACTATTACAACAAGTCCCGCAGCTTTATTATGAGTTGCTTAGACAATATACAGTATTTATACAGTACAGTGTATGATCTAATTTATTATTAGTTGCGTTTACTCCGCAGTGGATTCCGATTTACAGCCAAACTGGAGCAGCCACTTTTGCTACCAATTATTGCGTTGACGGCAATTGTAACGCATATGAGGACGAAGACAACTTTATCAACTTTGACAAACTCAAAGATGTCGACAGCAATACAAATTATCATTTTAAAATGGTTGTAGAAAATTACGGTGCAAAATCGTTTTTGCGATGGAAACAGAAGGAAAATCCACTGAAATTTACTAACGCTGCTATGACCACTTCTGGTAAGGTTTGGAGTGGTGGCGACGTATCCCGACTGCCCTTTAAAGGCTTAAGTAGGCTGTCCAAATGATTTTGTTAAACGCATATGTAATTAAAAATATTAAACTGTTGAACTGTTTATGTGCGAAAGAAGTACACCAGGTGCGCCGTTATGTTACAAAACCAAATAAACAAAACGGCGCAGTGCGTAGGCGATTTTGGTTAAAAACGCCAAAAAAATATGAATTGTAACTAACGGATCCTACGGAGGAAATATTGCGCAATACGTGTTTTTTGTCCAAATTGTTACATAACGGAAAATAGTGATTACGCAACTCCAAAATATTGCGCAATACGTATTTTTTGTACAAATTGTAACATAACGGCGTAGTGCGTGGGCGATAATGCTGGAATTTTTTTTGATATGTGAAGGAACGGTTTTTACCGATCATTTGAGGACCAATATTATTGACCTTTAACAGTCGTGCGCATATTGGGTAGCTAGCTACCCATGTTCACTTTATTTTTAAATAAAAAGAGAACGGCTTATGATAATAAAAAACGGACAACGGATTTCAAATCAAAAAAATTTTTTATCGTAGAAAAATATTTTTTTTAGAAAATTGTTTTTACGTTTGGGTCCGTGGAGGACGACGGTTAAGATTTAAAATCACCCCAGTAAGAGAAGAAGAACAGGGTTTCAAAATAAACTAATAATAAAAAAAAATCCGTTCATTTTTTGGCGCGCTTGAGCAAATTGGGTAGCTAGCTACCCCAGATGCGCATGACTGTTATAGTAAACTCGATGCGCATGAATCATGCGGCTTGACTGTTAATGTCAACAATACGGTAAGAAATAAATTAATTTTCAAGTATTTGCCATTTTTGGAGTTTCTAAACTTCATCAGTCATATTTTTAGTATCGAGTAGATTTTTATTGTAGTTAAGGAAAAGGCGTTTTTGTAATTGATTTAATTTGGATAGCCTTGCTCTCAGTTTAAGCGATAACTCAAACACACTTCTTGATGGCGATACAAGAAATTCGAATTGGTGGTTCAGTATTGGCTACAATACAAACCATAATATCGGTTCAGTATCCGGACAACCTAATATCATAACAAGCAATGGAGACGTTCGGTTGATCGGGCAAAAAACACAACTTTTTGTCGAAAGTTCAGAGACAAAAGGTATTTCAAAGATTAAATGTAGCTTCTTGAATTGCAAATTGATGAAGCTACATTAAATGTTATTGCTTTGCTCATGAACACTCATTTAATTTCGTCTATAACTATATTAGCAAAAATAGTTGTTAAGGAGGAGTCAGCCCTGCGCCGTTATCTGGTCAAAATCCGTTATCGGGTCAAAATTTGTCTTCGAAATGTTGACTTGATAGTATACGGTTGATTAAGGGTAATTTGTCAAAAAATTGTCGACAAATTCACCGTTCAAAATTCTAGTCCTAATACCAATTCAGTATGAGGCATTCATATAAAACGTCACGTTAAATTTCTTTTTTCATAAACAATTTTTTTTTCTTTTTATATTTCGGTTTTCACCATGTTCAGAAAACTAATTTCGGTAATTAAGCATCAATCTGAGATAAGGTCGATTAACGTTAAAAGTGGTCTCGAATTAGCGAAATAAAAAAGGCGGCCTGTGGCCAATAGCGACAAAGGCTCAACAAAAAAGTGATGAGTAATCATTGATGTATCGCTTTAAGGGCGTCCTGATTGGCCGTATTATTTATTTCTCAATTGATCGAGTGAACGATTGTTCATCACAAGACCACTTTTAACGTTTATCGACCTTATTCTTAATCAAACACTTAATAATTATGAAATTGTTAGCTTGTGGTACATATCATGGCGAGGGAGAAATTGCAACAACAACTGTTGATGGTGGCCAATACAATAACGCCTATAGTTTACCGAAGATGTTTGACGGATCACATACTACTTTATGGCATTCGCTCTACACAAACCCACAAGGTGTATATGTTACATTTCAGGAAGCTATTTCTTTAAACGAGATACGAATGTACACTAGGGACAACTGTTGTCATGATAGATACAGAAATGTTGCAGCTTATGCCGACGGACACCAAATTGCAAAGACTCCATCAAACTTGGCGCATGCTCCACCAATTATCACATTCATTGAATCTTTCGGACATGATGCAATAAGCGAACATATAGAAAGTGTCAATCAAATCAAAATTATGTTTGAAGATACGTCTAGGCACGCTCAAGTGGCTGAACTCTTCATTGACTACTGTCGACCAAGTAAGTTCCTAAGGATGGTACCGTTCTGTATTTACTATAAACTTCACATCAAAAAACTTTTCTTTTTTCCTTTAATTACGGGAGAAACTTTTTTGACACGGAGTTTTTCTCGCACGTGTTTTTAAGTATCTGTGTTAAAAAATAAATCGTGTTAAAAAATACCTGTTAAAAATAAGTTTTGTGAAAAAATTTCCGTGTTAAAAAAATCTGCGTTAGAAAATAAATCTCGTAGAAAGTTTTTCGTGTTGAAAAAAATCCGTGTTAGAAAATAAATAAACACGAATTTTTTAAACCAAGATTTTTTTAAACACGGAATTTTTATTCCGGTACTACGGTCAAAATCAAGGTTTAACTCGGCCATATTTTGATTATTTTCTACTAGTATTTTGTTCTACAGAGGTTGAAAAAGCCACATAGAATAAAGTTTATTCAATAAACGAGTTTTAGCCCTATAAGTTATAGGCTATAACGGATAAGGCCCACGCAAAAGCATAGGTTAAACTTGGAAAAATATTATTCGGACTAGGCCTATAACGCGTTATAGGCCTAGTCCGAATAATATTTTTCGTTATAACGACGTTCATTGTAAAATGTGAACCAAAAATGTATTTTTGTGCTTTTTGCACAGAACAATTATGGCTTGTACGGTATGAGTCATATATCTTATGACTATTTTATTAGGATTCGATAAAAATTGAAAAAATAGCCCTATAACGAAAATTCGATTTCTCAAAAAGTAGCCCTATAACGAGATTCTAGCCCAATAAATTATTGGCAATAATGAGTCATCTGGTGTTATCAACATAATGCTAAAAATGAAAGTTGTGCAAAAAAAAAATGACGCGGACAACATAAGATCTGGGCCAAGTTAAACAGATATATTTTGTCATGTATTTATATGGTTCGTTTACTTGACGAATATTAAGTTTATATTTTGCTCTAAATTGTTTTTAAAACGCGCTTCATATTTTTGAGGACTGCTTTTTGTTGATATAAAATTCAGATTTTTACCCTGACCCCCCAGAATGTCGAAACAATGAATTTGGTAATTTACCTAACGATTACTACGGACGTACGTCCCAAACAAAAACCGGGAAGACGTGTCAATTTTGGAGTAAACAAGAACCACATCCACATGTAATTACCAGCACCAGGTACCCAGGAAAGGGTCTTGGAAATCATAACTTTTGCCGAGGGGTGCATATCGCTAAGGGCGCATGGTGCTATACAACGGACGACCAAACAAGATGGGAGTTTTGCGCTTGTCCTGAGCCACGTAAGTTTCTGAGACTTAATCTTTCTAAATATCTTTTTACTGGTAGATATGGTAGAAGTCGGCAAATCGAAATTTAATCGAAAAAAGACTAGTAAAGCCAAATTGTAGAGCTGGTCAAACTACGTCGATCTGACTTATCAGAATTTGTTTTTGACCACCAGGGCCCCCTAGAGAGCTTTGCCGATTTGCTCGATTTGCCGATTTATTCGATTTGCCCACTTCTACCATATCTATCACTATGAATTTGTCGACGTCAATAACGTATTTTCATCGTTAGAGAGTATTGTAAACCCTATGGACCATAGGCTATGGTCCATAGCCTATGGACCACAGGCTATTGAACAAATTTTTTTTTGTCAAAATCTTAAATATTTTTGGTAGCCCCAATAAGTCGCAAAGAGATTCATTAGAAGTTACTAGATGGTTGAAAAAATGACCCTTATTTAGCGCCATCGACCATTAATAAGCGCCATCAATCCTTATTTGACAACGTCGACCATTATTTGACGGCCTTCTGTCCCTCGTTTTTTTTAATTATTCATAATTTAGCGGTGTGGGGGGAATGGAGTGGATATACGGAGTGTACCAAAACATGTGGTGGAGGAGAGAAGCGGCGCACCAGGGAATGCAGTCAACAGAACATCGAATTTAAATGTCAAGGGTCGCCCGATCAATTCACTTCCTGCAATGAAAATGACTGTCCTCTACGTGAGTTATTATCAAAAACCGAATAATCATAACAGACATGCGAATTATGTTTATTTAACTATCACACCGGATGCGGGTTTATCCGGCTATTTTTGTCTTCCAAAACTGCGTGCGCGATGAACGGACATGGGGTGGGTGGGTTAGCGGAAACTTTTGAATTGGAAAAGTGACCCGATAAGCGCACGAGCAGGCAAAGTCGCCCGATAAACCCGCAGGCGATCTTTCATATGTTTTTTCGGCTAATGAACAAGATCGGTTAACAAAAAACAAGTTTGGGAAATTTACGAACATTTAAAAATGATTTAATTTTTAGTCACCAAATTCACGTTTTTTTTGCAAGATTTAAAAAATTCTTCGAATTAATTATGTTTTTTTTTTTAATTATTTTAATTAAGAATATTGACGAGTAAAAAACATTGTATGAGATTTTGAGAGGGGCTGACAAAAGAAAATAAATTTTTGGAATCTTTCGAAAAATGATCCCTTTATTAGATAGCCTAATTTAATTATTGTTTTCCGATTAAATATCGATACTTATTTATTAAAATTAATTTTCAGAGACATCTTGCAATCCAGGATATGTTCCAGTAGAGGGAGTTTGTCTGATAAGTAAGTAATTGTTTATCATCGTAAGTCTGGGAATATAACTGTCTACATGAAGCCTGAGACTCAAAACGAATCCAGTTCGGTTGGCCAATACGCTTGAAGTCCCACTTAGGGCTATTATCAAGTGTGTTAAAGACTTAATGCTGAAAAACTGATAGGCTATAACATTAACCCGATTCCTCTAGGAAAAAATTGCAATGCCAAAAACTGAATCAAAAAAGCTATACAAGGGGAAACATAATTTATCTTAACTCCTAGGTAGAAGTGCGTGTGAATAGACACACAACTGTTTTTTCGTCGATTTAAGGCATATGGAGGCCCCGTAGGGCAAAACGGACCCCCCTCAACTTTTCGAGAAAATTCGATTGACGGTGTTTTTTTTTAGTAGGTTGGAGATTTCAAACACCTCTTCTGGGGGGCCCTGGTGGCCCAAATTAATTTCTGAATAGTCAGATCGACGTAGTTTGACTAGCTCTACAACTTGGTTTTACCAGTTTTTTGAATTATGGCGAATTAATGTGATTTTTTTAAGTGCGTGTTTATTTACACGCAATTTCCCCCTACAGGTTCCCAAAAACTCCTTCCCCCTAAGAGTTAACCCTATTCATTTATAGTGTTAATTCAGACTATACTTTTTTTATATTTAGATCCATGTCCTAGTCAGCTGCTTTTTAGTGGTGCTCCTGATGGATCAATAAATGGTGCTTACATTATGCAAACTTTATCAGACGGAAGTGCAAGGATATTTAACGATCGTTCGGTCTGGAAAAAGACTGGACCGTTTGAGGATCAGGTTTTATGGTTTGATGGGAATGAAAATTGGAAAATTTCGACTGTTTCAAAGACGTTAAATTGGGAAACGAAGTGGTATAAAAATTCGCCTACGATTGCGAGGGGCAGCTCAAAAGAATGCCCGGGTCAACCAGGATTATGGGAAATGAAATCAGATGTTTATAATAATATGATGATGTCAGATGTTTATAATAAAGCTCCTGACAATTTTGATATACAAGAATACTTCGGAGATCCAGATTGTGAGTTTTTATCTTTGATTGCTGAACAGCTTATGGAAAGCTAATGATTATCTTTCTTTAAAATCGAAATGAAAATCGATTGAAATAATTTTTCACAATGAGGCATTTCCAGAACTAACGTTTTTGTAACCCCCTGCGAAGTTTTCTGGCAGACATTTTCGCCGAAAAAATGTTTTGTTACGTAATAATGGCCGGATAAGTGCGCAGGGGGTGTATATAACGTTTAAATATACTGTATTATATACATGTACCGTATGGCTGTGCTGGGATTGACGTGCTTTAGGAATTAGGGATTTCGTTTCAGAACTATAATCCATATTTTATATTTGTTTATTTATTATTTTATTATTTGTTCATTTATTTTTCAGCCATAATCACCACAGGAGGGAATGCTAATGGAGCGCTATGTCATTTTCCTTTCCAGGTAAGTTAAACCGATACCATTCTACAATTTTATGACATTCAGCGAAATGTTATAAGACGTTTCGATTTTTTTTTATTTAACCTCGATGCGCCAGTGCTAAACACAGTGTGTAGCTGCGGACTTCAAATGGCTCTCATTTTTTATCGAGTTCGAAAATCCTCGGTTCGTTTTGACCAGGTAAATTAAGAGGTGAATTGCGATTTACAAAACTACCACACGTGAATTTTGAAGAAGTTTAACTTTCGGAATTGAGCTCGCAAAAACACCTCTTCCACCACTTTTTTCGAAAAAAAAGGAGAAATTTTAGTAAATATTTAGTAAATATTTAAGAATTTATGAATGAAAATATATGGCTCGATTGGAATTGATTTTTAAAACAAATACATGTATAGACGAAATCTATAAATCTGTTAGTTTTACCACATTTTTCGTATTTTTATTAATTTTTCTACAATTTCACGATCAATCATGATCAAAACTCACCTGGATATTCACAAAATTCAGGAAAAAAAATTTTCTCAATATTTGAGTGAGCATTAATTCGCTCGAAAACTGAATTTTGACAATTTTTCATTTTATTGCGCTGATTTTTTATTTTTGGCGCTAGTTTTTTTTTAATTTTAAACCGATTTACTCTGTAGGTAGCGCAAATTAACCACAAGACATGTACCAATTTTTGGTCCTTCCTTTGTTTACTCAAATTCTCAACACATCGACCAGGATAAATTTTTTTTTCGTCAATTTTCGGTGATATTTCCTCACAAATCGTAAATTTAGCCGACAAATGGTCACCTGGGGGTTAAATTTGGTTTGATAAAATATTTGATAAAATGTTATTGGATATTCTTAAAATATAAGCGGTCGGCATTTCAGAACAGTCTGTCTTTGTATTTATTATACGGTTATGATAACCGGGTTATCTAGTCAGAAATGACAGCCGCGGTGCTACAGACGGTGTGCTTGACTGGCGAAATAACACTAGCATGTTGGTGGCGCATCGGTGTTAAATTGACTCGGAAAATCATAATCATAATGTTCATTTTAGTATAATGGTGTTACATATAACGAGTGCACTGAAGCAAACTCCCCGGGAAAACCCTGGTGCTCATCAACTGCCGTCTACGCACAGAAGTGGGGTTATTGCCCGGCAGGTATACAACTTGACAACTTGAATATTCAGAAAATAAGTAAACTACACCACGTGCGCAGTTATCCGGCCGACAATTCCGCCGAAAAATGTTTTGTTACGTAATTATGGCCTGATAACTGCGCAGGATTAACGTATTATACAATTGGGAGGTAGTTAACGCTAAAGCAAAACCAATTCTTACTTGGCAAGGTCATGTAAAATATACGGCTGTACTGTTATTTCAATAAATTTTTATCAATTTAGACATTTCTGCAACAATCAGCAATGGTTATCGAATCATGAGTGGAAACCTTATTGCGAAATTTTGGACGGAAACAGCGATTCAATGCTTCAAACGAGGGTACTCAATTATGTCCCCAGCCGCAAAGGAATTGGTTTGTGTCATTAATGAGTCCTTTATTTAGTTCAGGGAAATCGGCTAAACTAAATTATAACATAATTAATATAAATAGATATAAAAATATAAAACAGAGGGCAGAATTTACCCTGATTGATTCATTTTTGGACCACGCAGTCCCTGAGACCAATATGAGTGAACAATATCATATGTAAAATGACCAATAACAGTCTTTTGTTACTTGGTCTAATTGACCTATTTTTAATTTTATATAAAGATAGAATGGGACCTTGTCATCTGCGTAGTTTTTCAAAAATTTGATAAAGCAAACAGGGCTCAGCAGGGGCTGGGCACGCGGCTTATGAAATTCATGGCTTATGTTGGTTTAGCTTATGTAAGGTAAGCTAAGCTACGCCAATTATGTTTCTGGCTTATACTTTATAAGCCGAGTTAACATAAGCTAAGCCGTTTGAAATATTGGCTTACCTAAGGAGAGCTTAACTAAACTATTTTGTATTTTGCCTTATCTTAGCTGAGCCAGTTATTATTCTGGTTTATCTAATCTAAGCTTAGCTAAACTAATTTTAAATTGATTCACCTAAGCTAAGCTGAGCCAGAATGGCTAACCTTAGTCAATTTGGCTCACATAGTTCAGAATGGCTTACCTAAGCTAACTTGGCTCACATAAGCCAATTTGGGTTATATACGCCTTTTTGATCTAAACTAAGCTACGCCAGTTTCAAAAAAGGGCTCATATTTTATAAAGTTAGCTAAGCCAAAATATAAGCCGGCGTTTCCGAGCCCTGCATACAAGTAATGTCTTAAAAGTTCTTCAAAAAAGACTAGGACTCACTACAGAAATTTCCAAGATTTGATTTTTCCACTTTTTTTTTACTAACGCCTGGTTCTATAATTTGACTTAAACTAATTTTAGTTAATGGGCCCTTGAGGTCCCTAGGCTCTTCTGATACCTTTTACACGTGATAATATAAGTAAGCGAAAAGTGTTTTTAAGTTTATAAATAAAATTGACATGAACCTGTATCAGATAGAAGGTGGTCTGACTTTTGCATTACATAGCAATAACGATTATAATTGCAAAATTTACGACTTTGTTACTTCTGTGGATCCATCACCAGACACCCACGTATCGGTGATTTATGCAGATCACAGTAAAGGTTGCTAAACTAAAATAAAAAAATCAATACACCAGGTGCGCCGTTATGTTACAAAACAAAATAAAAAAAAATGTTACAATGTTACAGTAACATAGCTGAAAATTATAACATAACGGCGCAGTGCGTAGGCGATTCCGCTGGAAAACCCCAAAAACATTATAAATTGTAACATAATGGATCCTACGGGGAAAATATTGCGCAATACGTTTTTTTGTATAAATTGTAACATAATGGATCCTACGCGGAAAATATTGCGCAATACGTTTTTTTGTATAAATTGTAACATAACGGAAAAATGTAATTACGGAACTCGAAAATATTGCGCAATACGTGTTTTTTTTTGTTAAAATTGTAACATAACGGCCCAGAGCGTGGGTGATAATACATGTAACATAACGGGACGAACGGGAAAAATTGCGGTCCATATGAACTTTACCCGCACTCCTCCTGCTAACTCAGCGCAGCAGCGGGCGACGCGAAAATAAAAAAGGAGTTTTTAGCATATTTGGAGCCCGCTCAATATAAAATGAGTGCTCCAAGTATAAGGGATTACCAGGAAAATTTTAACGTCATATTTTCCACTTGATATATATACAAAAAACAAAGGAAAAAATATAAGAAATCGAATGGTGTTAATTTCATATTTCTGCGATATGCAGATAACGTTTTATGATTTTTTTAAGTTTAGAATTATTATTGTTTTTTCTTCGTAAAAAATTGTAAAATAAAGGGTTGTAACATAACGCCGCGGCGCACCTGGTGTATTGGAAACAGTTAACAAAATAATATTTCTACGTAAACATTTTACCGTTTGGTTTTAAATTCATTTTACTTGGCAACCTTGCATAAAGTTCCTTTGGCATACCTGCTGTTGACGGTAACTATTGGGGTCAGTTAACCTGCAAAATCACCGAAAACATCGTCTGCTGGTGTCCTGCAAGATCAAATTATGACCCTTCACCGGCCAAACTCTCGGAAATTGGAGTTTCTGATGGAGATATTCAAAAAGTTGGTTTCATCGATGATAACTTCCAATTCTGTGATGCTGGTTTGTTTTATTATTAGAAATTGATCAGCCCGCTTTTACTAGTATTTTTTATCTGCCCTACGACTTTATAATCGGTTATTCTATGTTGGTTTTCACTGCCGTAAATAGATGAAAACATCAAAACAATAAGCAGTTAAAATAATAACTGAATTACATGCAACTAACAAAAAATACGGACTTTGCGACATTTAGGGGCTCGTCTCGAGCTTTTCTTATATCGCAGTTATTACACGGTGCCCACGATCAAAATCTTTAGATCGTGATCGTGGGCACCATGTATATCATGTCTTATCAGAGGAATGTTAATATCAATTACATTATACCTATTATTACTCTCTTTCTCCACATCATCGCAAAAAAACTTTTATACAAGTCATCCATATTCATAATGAATTGCATGTTATGCGTTTTATATGCTTGTTTGGACAACATTCAAAACGATGTGTTTGAAGGTTAGCGTCCAAGGCGATCTGAAACCCCGCCAAATTTTCATCCTGGGCACTCTAAGTCCTACTAAAAACTTTTAATTAAAATTCTTATCATATTTTTTTAGATTCTTACCAATGTCCCGAGGATTACCCTTGGGCCATTGATCTGGGCCGAAAATGTTGCAAGACGGATTGGGAAAACTGGGAAGCAAATAACGCTCAATGTAATGGCGTTGAAATTAAGAACAGATACGAGTCAAATTGTTGTAAAGATAACAAAATGTCCACGTGTCCATCTAATGTTGCAGATCCGACCGTTCGGTGCAATAACTACCGTAAGTGATTTTTTTATTAATAATACACACCATAACCAATAATCGGAACAATGGTTACCCAAACAAACTTAATGTGTTTAGAAGCTGAAAGCGACTCAGTCATATTACCTCCCACGCATATATTATATTATAATAACACTTTCAGCTTACAAACACATTATATTTTGCACATTAAAACAATAAATTGTAAAAAATTGCTTAACTTGTAATCTCTGCCTTTATGCGAAACGCGAGCGTAAGGAGCCCATCCGATTAACTCGTCAAATTTAATAGGGAAAGAAGCGTGTCCGGAGGATCATCCATGGGCTTTTCACTATGGACGAAAGTGCTGCCAAACGCGCGTACCGGGTGACCCGACTGAAAACACCGAACCGCTGAATTACAGTACTGATAATACTTGTAACAGTCCATCGAAAGAGTGCAGCGACCCCCCGTGTGGTAAGTAAAGCTACCAAACTTA
The DNA here is from genome assembly GCA_004367875.1 of Oikopleura albicans. Taxonomy (NCBI): domain Eukaryota; kingdom Metazoa; phylum Chordata; class Appendicularia; order Copelata; family Oikopleuridae; genus Oikopleura; species Oikopleura albicans. Next base: position 818,402 of record SCLG01001637.1, read on the forward strand.
CCATATTCAATGATTTTTAGCAGATAAATAACACCGTTAGGTTAACATCTTACGTACATTAGTTGACGAATTCTGTCTTTTTTGCAAAAAGCCGTAATTCTCTATATTAAACAGTTTTCAAACACTGAAAAATTACAAATGGTAACAAAATTCCTAATTGACAAAATTCCGGAGAAAGTGTTATTCTTCTATCAATTTGTTAACTTCCGTATAAAGGTGGTGAATATGATATGTTTTAACGAATTTTGTACATCTTTGTAAACGTATTACTTTTTTAATACAAACAGTAGACTTTTTCGAAAAAAAACACTTATTTTGTTCACTTTTACACGGCACTTAGGATTTCATTACATCTATTCCATTTAATATTTTTTTTTTGATCAATTTTATTTGTGCAAAATTAGCTAAAATAATCCATGTTTTATCTTTTTTCATAGCCGAAATCACGCCCGAAGTTACAGGCAAAGTATCCTCAAAAACTTGGGCACACTGATTTTTTCGTTGTTTAGAGAATTGCTAATCACACCCCCACTTACGGTACGGTTTTTATGGCATTTTTTTTAGATTTCGGTAAATTTAGTCAAAAACAGATAAAATAAATCCACCAAATCGAAATTCGCTTTTAAAACACCCAAATTTATCTTCAAAACAAACATGAATTATTGATTAAAATATCCATGATCAAATTTAAGTTTTCGTCCCAAAAAAGTGTTCGTGGAATTAATAAAATAGTAGGGAAAAATTTCCGGGAGTTAATTCCGAGAGTTGAATAAATTATCATTTTTTGGTTTGAGTGGCAGCTTATGGATAATCAAAAAAAAAACTTGGTATGAATGTGGAAAACAAATGGTAAGCCAATATTTTTGTGGTACTTTCTCAAAAGGTACAACGTGTGAATGGGATAACGTGTAAAATGTATCAAATTTTGATACCTTTTACACGTTTTTTTTTTTCGCATTTATGCCAATTATTCTTTCACCCAAAAATACGTTATCCTTTTTGAACTTTATTCATTTTCCACAGTACCGGAAATACTTCAACTCGTTTTTGTGCCAATTGGCACATCGTATGATCTTGTGGTTTCCAAAATTATGGCAAGGGACCAAGGATTGTTTAAAAAATAGTATACAGTCCCGGAGAAAATAAGAATAAGGAGTATTTTAATCCGTGAAAAATAACTGCGAAAATGAATAACGTTGAAAAGGTATCAAAATTTGATACATTTTCAACGTTATACCAAATTGTAAGTTATCCCAAATACGTTTTAGACCAATTATACCGTTTTATTTATACGTTATCCCATTTTAATGCTGTACCTTTTTAGAAAGTACCATTTTTGTAGCGGTACAAAAATCAAAGTTGCCAAAAATAAATGTGCTATGTCTCTATCGGTTAACCCAGTACATTGTGTCCCCAACGTTATTTTAGAAAGTTTCGAGTCTGATTTGACATAAACGTTTAGATAACTGGAAATCTGCATTCACAAAACAAGGCGAGCAAGAAGGTTTGTTTAAAATATTATTTGATAAAACATTTATAATATGCCGCGCTTCCAACCAAATTGTAAGCGAAACAAAAAAAGGAGCGAATTGGTATTTCTTGCTCGCGATGCGAAGCCAAAATTGGAAGCGCGAGACAATTACACCTTTCGCTTACAATACTCCTTTAGAATGTTGCAACAGACTGGTCGTTACAATATTGGCCAGATCAACATCGAGCAAATGGACAATAAGCGATGATATCGATGATTGGATTTTCGATCGAAGTTCTGAAAAAACAGGTTAATGTGATAGTTATATTCGAATGGATTTCGAAAATTTACGGGAGTCAAGCACTAGATAGACACCACTTAACCATGTGAGATAACACCCTTTGGGATAAAAGTTTGCATTTGAAATAACACTTTGTTCTACATTTTTTTTTGTCTTTTTCCCCATTATTTCCGTTTACGCACTACTCATTTGAAATAACAGTGTGCATTTGAGATAACACTATTTGTTCAGTGTAAATAGTAACTTAATTTTAATCAGAATATTTTTCGCATGATAACTGCTCACTGCGTGGGCGGAAGACGCGAAACTAAATTTTATAAAAAGTCGCAAGATAAGCGTATGCGCGGCAAATTTCGCAAGATAACTGCGCACTCTGTGTATCAACTTGACAGCTTAATTGAGCTCTTATGAACAACAAAAATAGTCTTCGAGGGGTTTGGGTAATTGACAATAATAGAATAATTTTTGCTAATTTAGCGTCAAAAACCTTAAATGTACACACGTTCAATTTAACTTCAAAATTTAGCTGATGGTACAACAGTATTGGCTTATAGGCAAAAAGACGACCACGAGATAAAGATAGCTAAAAAAGGCGACAAATGGGTTTTTTCGATAAAAAACGAAGATGTAATTTCAAGTCCATCATTATTGACGACTAATAAATGTCCGTTCATTGGGTACTACGGCAATAGAGATGGCTTTAGTGCCACCGTCAGATGCCAATCGTTTTCTGGTAAGTACTTTAGCATCATATTTACTCTCAGTCATGTATCAGATGGAGAAGAATTCATCTGTTTGATTTTAACAAAGCATAATGATCAGAAATTCTGAACGAGTCGAATTGGCGGGCAAATTTTTTTTCAAAAACAGAAAAAACCTGGAGGTGATCGAGCTGTTCTCGGGGATTCCAACAAATGTAAATCCGCTTTCTCATATTAAGGGACACCCCATATTAACTCCGATTCGCCGATTATGGACTAGTGTTCATTCGCCGATACCTACACACCATGTGTGGGTCACTAATTTCCCTTCGCCATTTCTTACCCGTTAAACATTTATTGATAAAAATTACACGGGGTAGTCTCCCAAGTATACTTTATCAGAATATAAACACAAAATAACAATAAATCATTTGGTTGTGCCACTATGTGCGCCCAACTTTTCCAAAGAGTACAAAAAACGAAAAAAAAGATCATTGATGGTCATATATTAATATTTTTAACGGATTTGTGATAAACTCGATTATTAGAAAAAAATTTTACGGCAATTTCCTTTAATATAATGTTAAAGTTGGCAAAATAAAATTTAAATTTAAAATTTTACAAAGAAAAAGAAAAAAAAATAGTGGTGAACAAATGTTGATTTTTTCTTTCAAACACTTTTAGAGAAAATTAAAAAAAAAATTGAAAAATTTTTAATGTGCTTCATTATGTGTACGACTTAACTAAACCTTAATTTTTTATTTTTCAACTCCTGGAGCGCGTGCAATTTTATGGCGCAATAGCGGTCGACTTTTCGAATGCATTTTTCACTATAACGCGATGTGCCGCGCGAAAAAAAAAGTACTACAGTATATATACTGGATTTTTATCATCATTTTTTTTTTGTTCTTATTAGAAAAAATCCAAAAGTGAGCCGTTGGACTTAATGTCAAAAATTATATTGTTACTTTTTTAAAACTTCAACAATTTTAATAAATTATTTTTATTTAAATTAACTTTAAACATCAATTTAGAATTAAAGAAAAAAAAATCTGGTTCATAATTGTATTTTACTGAAATTTTGATTTTAATTGGTTGCGCCATTCGGGTCAAATAACGCTAACTCTAAGTCGGACGTGTTTTGTCAGACTATCAAATTAGAGCTGATGAACGTACATTTTTTTTCTAATAATCTTCCAATTACGAAACACCTACTGTATGAAAATAATGTTTTGGTTCCTGTTTTAGAAAACCAAAGGCCATATAACTCATTTGGTCAAACCAAACCGACCACTTCAGAAAGTGGTTTAACCGTGAGAGCGACATAAATTTAAAATCGCACACCATGTGTAGCATTGGAAAATCGGGGTTAAGGGACACTTTTTCGACACACAAAAGTGTCCCTTAATATGGGGCCCATGTATAACAATATTTTTGGACCACTAGAAGGTTGTCCAAAGGACTTGTAAAGTTCTAAAAAATCGTGAAAATTTAATCATATTTCGTGATTTGCCGTAATTTTCGTGACATTTCGTGATTTTTGTGCAAAATTGTTAAAGAAATACGCTTCCTGTCGCGAGTAACGGTACGCACACACAAGTAACAGATGATTTAAACCGTCCTAGAGGATGGTTTTCATGAAACTCAACCGGTAGAAAACAATTTTTATGACGTAAACTATTTTTTCTATTTCATAGGTGCAACAACATATTTGGCTAACGGCACAGAATTGGTTTACATCCGGAGCCCTGAAAAAAGAACACATGCTGATGCAAAGAAGCGCTGCGTGGAATATTATGGCGGTAGACTCCCCGACTTTCCAACTACTAGCGCTGAGAATGACGCCCTGAAAGACCTTGGACCTACATGGATCAACGATGGCGACGATTCAGAAAATTTTGAACTTCCCTCGGGTTATAAGAACTGGCAAAATGAACCCCAAAGTGTAACCAAAGGTAACACTGCGTTTTTACTTAACGCTGCTGAGCCGAACGAGTATGGCGTTATGACGGGAGGAAAATTAGACGGACTTTGGAAAATAGAAACCGATACATCTGTAGTTCATCCTTTCACCTGTTACATTGGTATGTTAACAAAATAACACGTTATTAAAACATGGTAACAAATCTGCTCTACAACCCTATATACTGTAGGCTATAGTGAAGGAGTTGATGGTACACCGTGGACCATGTAATTTTGGTCAAAATTTGACTTATTCAACTTCGCGTGTCACCAGAAATATACTACACAGGTTAAGTATTTAAGCGTCCACCAAAACTTTTTTCAAAACTGGACGGTTAAGCCGGTTCCGGACGGTTAAGAGCCGAATGCGTAGGCGATTTTTCTGGGAAATTAAAAAAAACGATTTGGACGGTTAAGCAAAAATAGGGTGGATGGTTAACCAAAATAGCCATTTTTATATAAGAACTTGATCTCCTTTAACGCATGACTCTTTTCTATGATTGTTACTTCTTACTGTTTTATACTTTTTTACTCAATTGACCCTTGAAAAAGTTTTAATATTGCTACATGACATTAATTTTTGAGAAACAAGAGAAAATTTTCAAAATAATTTACTAAAGAACGGACGGTTAATTGAAACTGAACGGTTAAGGGCATACCGTGAAGGCGTTAACTCTGAAAAAATTAGCTAAAAAGTGGACGGTTAAGCCGCTCCGGACGGTTAAGGGCTGGACCGTTAATTACATAACCAGTGTATTTACTGATCACTTAACCCCCAAACACGATTATTTAGCACATCCTTGAACACGAGGCCGGACGTTTGGTCCCTTCTTTACTCTTCTCTGATCGTTCGTAATTGCTTACCACGACCAAATCGATCGTTCCGAATCTAATGAGCATACTCTTGAAAACTCTCCGATTACCCTCAGACACTTTTTGGTGGATTTAACCACAAAAAAACAAGTATTACAAACGGTTAACCGCCTAACCTAATAAGTTGATTTTTTTGCAGGCTAGCGAACCGTTTTAAACTAGTAATACTAGTTCACAGTTTTAGAAAAATATTTCTAAGAAAAAATGTGTGAAAGCTATTAATTGCAAATAACCTATTTTTGTGAGTTTCCTGGGTTCCATCTATGACTAATTACTCTTATTAACGGAAATAAAATTGTATTTTTTTTCGATGTCCGACTTTGTAAACGATTATTCTATGTTGGTTTTTAATGTTATTTCATTTGATGAAGCCAAACAACCCAAAAATAGTGTCACACGAGGCCGGACAAACGACAGGGGTCGTGTTTGGGGGTCAACTACTAACGTCCTCAACCGGTAAGTTTGCGCTCTGCCCATAGTGCTTATTTATTTTGTCATTCAAAGACATGTTCTCGTGGTACATTCTATTGTAAATACCGTCTTGTATCTCTTGAATATAAATTTCGTAAATTTCGTCATTTTGGCCTCTAACTTTACGTTTTAAGATCGACATACCCTGCGCGCGAAAAAAGACCGAGCATGTGGCGAAAAAACCCCAGAGAAAACAGGATATTATTCAGCTGTTAACGATAAAGGCAAAAAACGAAAAAGGCGAATGATAAATGGAGTAGACGTAACTCTGGGCGGAACGCAGTTAGGGTCAGCAAAGTAAAGTCGAATAATTAAGTACATGACACCACAGATACAATTTATACACCTGATGTAATTTTAGACGGATAATCCGGTAAAACAATAAAATACGTTATCGTTTTTGTAGGTTTGGCCAGATATGGGTTAAAAGGAAAAAGAAACGATATCGTTAGGAATCGGATGTTTATTTTGCGGCATATTTCAAGCGAAAGTTGCCCCTACTACTTAGCGTGTTTTATGAATTTACGCCGTTTTCCTTGATAGCCAAAGTTGAGTTTTTTCTGCAGGTCAAAATTCGAGATTTTGACCTGCGGAAAAAAACTCAACTTTCGCCATCTTGAAAATGCGGGGAAAAAAGACGGCATAAATTCATGTAAAACACCGAGTAGTACCTACCAAATTTTCCAGTCCTACGACTTATATTCATTTTAATCTTGCTGAGCCTAAACGAAGGTCACAGATAACGAGCACATTCTGACAAATGAGTTCTCTTGGCCTTTCGCGGTCTCTATTCAGAAAGATAAGACACATCATTGTGGTGGGTCAATTATCGATAAAAATCATGTCTTAACGTCTGCCCACTGTGTTATTGACGTTTTTTCATCAGACCCTCCAATTTTGCCAAGCGAACTGAAAGAAGGGTTTCGACATATATACTCTTGAAACTTGGGGTTTACGGGGTGCCTCAGACGAAGAAAAACTTGTAAATTCACTTAAATTCTATTCTATTCACTGTAAATTCTATGCATGCGTTAATTTACAAAAAAATGCACGATTATATTTTCGTACACGACCTTAGCTATCGCTAAACATTTATATGAACATTTGGCGACAAAAATTTGTGTATTTTGGGCGTCGTAACATAACATCGTAGGGTTTAGGGTGGAAAATATGAGTCATATTATATGACATAAAGTCAAACATAACGACCACCAGGTTTTAGTTTATATCTTTGAACCTAAAGTGGGATAAGAAATATCCGTTGTAGTGTCATAAATTATGACTCATAATACATATACTAATATTCAACAATATGTTCGAAACCCGTTTGTAGTTATTGCGGGGCGTATTGATTTGTCAACTAAGTATTCCAAATCAACTACTGGAAAAAGTACTGAAACTACAATTGGTATCACAAGTGAAGTAGATAGCATAACGTATCATCCGCTTTACAATGGGGGCGCTGATTATGATCTCGCCATCTTAAAAACTGGGAAGAATTTATATGACGCGGATACGTCTTACGGTCCTGGCGAGAAAAATCGAGAGAAAATTTGTCTACCAGAACTTGGAGATCATATCCGACCAAATGACCAAAAAGGTAAATTTTTGATTGCAAAAATTTGAAAAATAACTATTCATGGTGAAGGTGGAAATTACGGAAAATAACCACCAACGCGTTGCAACGGGGACTCACGTTGAATTAGTCTCACTTTCAATGGATCAATTATTAAATCTTCAAAATGGACACATTTGATAAATGAGAGTCGATGATACTGAATATACTACTATGGTAGAATACAGAAAATTACTAACGTACTCTTTCCGTCGTTTCACATGATTATCCGCTGAATAAAAGTATTTTTTTTACTTAATTTCTAGTTGATTGTCTCCACATAATTTGCTTATATCCTCTCAAAGTGGGACAGTATAGAGACAACCATCCAAAAATTAATTCAAACAAAATTTTTTCAGCGGATAATCATGTGAAACGACGAGTAGTATTATATTTACGACTCGGTATCTGCGGATACTTGCAAAAATCTTTTAAAATGGAGTAATTCCGTTATATCAGATGAAAAATATAAAATAATATAGAATTGTTTATTGAATTGAGATAATTATATCTTTATTTCTAGATATTTCGCTAGTTCTGGCATTTTTTATGTTTTTGTTTTGTGACTAAATATAAGGATTGAGTTATATGAAATAGCGAAAAATTCTGGATGAAAAAGAATATCACAACGGCCACAACCAATTTCGTCATATTCTCATAACACTTCACTGTCTAGTACAGCTTCCGAAAGTGTGGGCGTGATGCGTAGAAATTCAAGCGTAGAAATTCAGCCAATCAGCGTCGGCCTATCTAACACGTGAATATAATCGAGAATTTTACGTTATTTCATAAAATTCAATCCTTAAGGGTGGTAGGGTCGATTTGTTTACAACTAAACATCATTTTTTTATTACACCGCATTGAATACATATAGTTCTCTTCATATTATCTGTAAAGGTTTAGTGAATGAGTTCAAGTGCAAAAAAAAATAAGTTAATCCACGAATTCTAGAAATTTTGAGCATTTCAAAATTTAAAATTTTTCGATAAACTAGGAAATCACTCCCACGATTACTATTTGCTAAAATTTGTTTGTGTTCTTCTTTTAATTTAACTTGACTTTTATCGTCATAAGGAGTCTTCAGGGTAACTCCACAGTAACTTTTGGGGGAAACAAGGCACGACTTGAGTACTAACTGCACGATACATTATCATTTTTACTCCAAAATGTAGTTCTAAAATGTGGAAAAACAGCTACTTCATGAATACGGCGACTGATATTTAATAGATTCTTTCTTTCTGAAGGGTCTTCGCTTCAAAGTTGTCAAAAAACATTTTTAGATTTTTTCTTGGATCACTATTTTTGTTTAGTTTAAAATAGGGGAAAACACTAATTTTCCACTAATTAAAAAAATAAATTAAAAATCGAAAATGTTTTCTGACAATGTTGTAGACTTTTTTATTTCACTCATTTTCCACAAAAAACGAAATTGATCCAACAAACCGTGCGAAAGAAGTAGCAATTATACGAAACCGGAAGTGCCAAGTTCAGGCTCAGATTCAAGGTCACTCTCAATAGTTATGGTGCGTGAAAAGATGGGAAATGATTCCCAAAAGTGGGGAAAATGTGTACATGGCATTTTCAAATTGATGGAATGTATGCCTTGTCCACAATAACGTTTTCTTTTTCATGCATGTTTGTAAACAAATCGACCCTACCACCCTTAATAATAGTTTCCTTAATAATAGTTTTTTTACAAATAAATACACAGCATATTCTAGAATAAATTGTGATGAAATTCAATTTGTATTCTTATTGGTATAATAAATGCTGTGTATTTATTTGTAAAAAAAAAATTGTCATTATATTTAGTCGCAAAAAACCATTGAAAATTCCAAAAGTGGCGAAATATCCGGAAATAAAAATTCAACGATCTGAATTCAATTAAAAGAAGCTTCACAAGAGAAGTACTATAAAGAATTTTTTTAATAAATTATAATTCATTTTAAATTACTTTTGGCTACTAGCTACATTAGTCAACCTTTATAAGTAAAACCAAGTTTTTAAAAAAACTTAAGGACGGGTAGGTAGCGT
>SCLG01001637.1:828693-841538 GCA_004367875.1 Oikopleura albicans
ACGCTACCTACCCGTCCTTAAATTTAGATATTGGCTTTCGATGTTTCACTGCTGGGTGGGGGGCAACTGAACCCGATGGAACCACGCCTGCGGCTATTCTTCAATCAATGGATATTCGCGTTTTCTCGGATGAATATTGTCAAGCGCACTCGGACCCATTTCATAAAACGGACCTTCAGTCTGAGGAATCTCAAGGACGGGAGGGTAACTTTTGCGGAGGAACTATGAGTGAAGATAGAGGAGCTTGTCAGGGAGATTCTGGTGGGCCACTTGTCTGTGTGGTTAACGATCGGGCTTTCCTTTATGGCGTAGTATCAATGGGCGAGGAGAGTGTTCAATATTAAAACCCTAATATCGATACTTATCCGAAATAATTTCATAAAAAATTCATTAATAAAGCCATTTTTATTTATTTCTAATACACCGGGTGCGGAGTTATCAGGCGGGTTTCGAGACCAAAAAACCGCCTGATAACTCCGTAGGGTGCCTGATAACTCCGCAGGGCGTAGGCGGAATCGGGGAAAAAGTTGCAAAAAAAAAAAACTGCCTGATAACACGACGAGCGGAGAGTTGCGCAATACCAAATTGTCATTATCCAATGACAGACCTGCCTGATAACACAACAAGCGGGGAATTTCGCAATACCAAATTATTATTATGAACCTACGGGGAATTTTAAGGTCCTATAATATGACTCATTGTTTAATTGAACTAAAAACATTATAAATACACTTTGATATGTATCATATCTGAGAGAGAAAAGGGGAACAATTTTCGTATCACTATTCATTAAAGCCATTCTTAGATTATAGAATAATTACTAATTATTAATTAGTTCTAATTATGTTAACAATAATTCTATTAATTAGAACTTCAATCTCAAAATGGTATATGGCTGAATTCCGCTACCTTGTAGCGAATATAATTATTACTGGATATATGAATTAGTGTATTGAAATTGGAGAATAACGAGCAAAAAGAGTAAATTTCGTAGGGTGCCTGATAACTGCGCAGGGTGCCTGATAACTCCACAGGGCGTAGGCGGAAAACTGAAAAGATTTTTTGAGAAAAAACCCGCCTGATAACTCAACGAGCGGGAAAACCCGCCTGATAACTGTGCGCCTGATAACACCGCACCCGGTGTATTTCGGCATTATGCCCTTTTCAAAGGATTTGCGACTAAAGTTATATGTATTATTTTTAAATAATACAATTTGAATTGTTGGCCCCAATACAAGAAATGACGCATTAACTGTCAATAAATTTGCATAATAAGAATTAACTGTCTATAAATTTGAACGTGTGCATCAGAATGGTTTCGTTGTCTTGTGTTTTTTTGTTTTCAATTTCATACACAAATTTCTATTGGGTGTTAAGCCTATCGGTTCTCCAACACAATGAGAAGAATAGAAAGATGATCTAAGAAAAAAAAACAGCGAACAAATTCACCTCTCTGACACGCACCAAACTGCTTCAAAATCATGAGACAAGATTACTAATGCGTCGCTCTCAGCCATTCACAACGCCGGAATTGTTTTTGACTGACCTATTTCTCATCAATTTTTAGCCTCAATCCACTCAAAGCTCCCCAATATATTTTGTATTTTTTTGATGCCGAAAGATCAAAGGAAACAAAAATTCAAATAAAAAGGATACCTGATTCGGACTAAATATTCTTAATAAAAGAAATAATTTCACATTTTCACACATTTTGTGATATTCTTATAACCAGCCAATCAGGGCCCGCCTTTCAATTCGCATTTACTTTTAAAAGGAGGGGTCAGTCATTTAAGGAGTTGTCCGTCATGTTGTGTACAAACTCATGCTAAAAATTCTTAAAGCGTATTTGAAAACATTTAAATAGTTTCAATATAACGTGCTAAAAAACGTTTTTCCTAAACGTCAAGTCTGTAAACAACACGACGAAGCCCTCCTTAAATTTTTTTCTTATCTGTTAGTCGCAAATTCTTGGAGAATGGCGTACATGTAATGCCGTGATGTAATGCCGATTTATCAGAAATAAATGAAATTTGTTATTTTATTTTTCATAGAAAAAATCCACTCATATATTGAACGTGCCTTTAGGTTTGTGGAGATTTTAAAAAACCCGTATTTTTCACACAAGTGGCAACGGCACGCGATTGGATAGACCACGCTATTGGTAAGTTTGATCAAAAAAAAATCTGACATAATAAAATACCTACTAAGTAAAACAATTTAAATGTTAAAAAAAATTCTAAATTACTTTTAATATTTTTAAGGTGCACAACATTTTAATGTTCAAAATTAAAACATAACGGTCATAGCGTGCATTGGCCGCGGGATTTGCATTCGTTAATGCTTTTGTGCGAACAAAACCGCACAATCTTAATATAACCACCTAACCAGTAGAAATAATAAATTGCATTTGAGATACTGGTTTGGGTCGTCAGTTTGTCACCGAGCTCGACGCGGGTCGTACAAAAGGTACGACCGAGTACTGTTTTAACTCCCAAGGGTCACAAGTAGCATATAATCCGTAGGGGTCACGTAGTCCGAATTTGTACTAGACGCCTTTGTTACCATGTTTAGACGAAAAAATATCAGTTCCGTTATATGTTTTATATTTTTTCTCATATAATTTAACCAGCCCCGTGTTTCAGCAGTTTTTAAGCCCGGTTTAGTATCATTTTAGTTCATTTAGGGCGTTTAGTCCAGTTGGACTAAGTGACCTCGAGAATTCAACCTACAAGCGAAATTTGCTTGGTGACACTTTGTTTCTCACGTCAGTAACACATTTTTAGAAAAAAAACATTTTTCAACTAGTTAGGTGGTGTGTAAAATAATATTAAATTTTATTCGAAATTGTTTTGCTTTAACTCTTAGGGGAAAGAAGTTTTTTGGAACCCGTAGGGGGAAAATGCGTGTAAATAAAAAATTCATGATAATTCGCAATAATTCAAAAAAAAAACTGGTAAAGCCAAGTTGTAGAGCTCGTCAAACTACGTCGATCTGATTATTCAGAAATTGATTTGGGCCACCAGGCCCCCTAGAGAGCTGCTTGAAATCTCAAACCTACGCAAAAAAAAACAACGTCAATCGAATTTTCTCGAAAAGTTGAGGGGAGGTCACCAATACCCGTTTTGCCCTACCGGGCCCCCATATGCCTTAAATTGACGAAAAAACCAGTTTCGTGTCTATTTACACGCACTTCCCCCTGGGAGTTAAGCATGTAATACCGGATGCAAATATATGATTTTTAGAGCAAGACGAAGTTTGTGCTAACAATTATTGTGACCATGGTTGTTCTGAAGCTAAAAATGACATCGCCTGTTCCTGTTATGAAGGGTATAAACTACATACTGATGAACATACATGCATACCAGAGCAAAATGAATATACCGGTGAGTTAATAACCGTTTTAAATATTAATTCCAAAATCGGTTTTTCAATTTCATAAATAAAACAAATTTTAAAATTTATCTCCTGTTCCAATCTAATTATCTTTCAACTTGATTTAATATTGTTTTGCAGTTTTACGCGCTTGATTAACATCTTTAAGCAAAACTGTACAGTCCCTACCTCAAAATCATTACAAAATGACGTCATCACTCAAAACCGTTAAAATATTTCTGAAGCATGGATTGTAAGTAATTTGTAACGATTTTGAGGTAAGGACTGTATAATCTGTGTTTTTATTTTGATCGACTACACAAATAATAAAAGGTAAGCAGTTTAGAAAGGTAAGATAACCCCTCAGGGCCTCAGCGGGTGTATTTTTGAGTGTTATCTTAAGGACGGGTATCATTATTTGTTTATAAACTTAATCCATTGCGTAATTTTTTTTCGGCAATTAATTTTCAACATAACGACGCAAGTGGTGTATCTTTTGTAAATGTACTTAATTATTTTCTAGATATAATCAAGCGAATTTCTTTCCACTTCTACAATTCTCAATTAACGATGGATTCTAAAAATTTGAGAAATCGACTTTGGGAAGAATTGAACCAAAGCATTGCTGATTCGACAAAGTTAGCTTCCATTGGCGCTAAAGAGGGAATTTTAACCAATTATATAAATAAAGAGTCAAACGGAAAGTGTTCTTTTGATGTCGAATATACTTTCACGGCAGCAAACGCCAGAGCTATATCGGATAACTGGGTACAAACAATTAGAAACATACTGCAAACCACTTTGAAAAATTCTCCAACATCTCACAACTTTTACCCCAAAAATGAACAGCTATATGGAGACGATTCTACGCCTTCAGGTTAGTCTCTTAATTTTAGTTTTGGCCAATCACATGGTTGAAAATTTGCTCTGTCTGATTTATTGGACCACACCGTAGTAAGGGTCATATTTGAAGGAAATACAACTATAGGGAGAGCGCCAAGTAAGGGCACGCTAAGTGAGCGTAGGAACGTCAAGTAAGGGTAGGTAAGTGCCTAGTAAGGGTAGGGTTCATTTCGCCAAAAAATTCGTCAATTAATGGTACGCTAATTAATGGTAGATAAGGGTCTCGAAATCAAACGTTTTTTTGTTCTATATATTGTATATATAACGTATATGATTATTTTCGTAATTTAAATATAATTTCAATAAAATTATAGAATTAACGTGTCAGCCTTATATAAAAATAAGACAAAATTGGTATAAGTCACAACGCCAAGTAAGGCAAGGTTTCTAAAAAACACGAAACCTACCCTAACTAGGCGCACCCCCTGCGTACTTTCAAAAAATAAAGAACTCATATCAAAATAACTAGACATTACCCATGCTCAAAGTAAATTCGCTTACAGTTCCACTAATCTGATGAGTCTGATCGCCTAAAGCGGCTCGATTACTGCGCAGGGGTTTCTTACATATACTTGTATATAAAATCATTTTTGTATTATCTTTAAAACCATATCATAAAATCATTTTTGTATTTTCTTTAGAACCATATCATATGGATAGGACGGCTATCATCCACATCGTATTTCCGACAGTAGACGACATAGCGGAGATACTACCTGCGTTTGGCCTTGTACCCGGCACGCCGGAGTTTGAAGAGTGGGAACAGAAAATTTTAGAAAATTTGCGAAATTTCATTAACAATGTTAAACAAGGATTAATCACTGGCCACGTTTCACTAAAGGAGCTTATTGTCAAGCTTCTTCACTATTTGGACTTCGACGCCACTACCACCGTTGGAGGCGATTGTAACGGACGGAGACGAAGATCAACGAATTTAGCTGTGGTTTTTATAAATAATCTAGCCCATGCTAGTTTATAAAATTACTTAACTGATGAAGCCCACGCATATTATAGAGACCGAAAAGTAAAATTTGACCGATTTTTCATTGGAACCGTTTTTCTCGAGTTCCAGTGTATATTTTTGCATGATTTTTTTGTAATGTTGAAACAAACATAATAATGCTAATGACTATATAAAAATGTTCCCGTGTGATCGATAAGTTTGTTGTCGCCGTCTTTTCTATTTTTGTGACTAAAAACAAGCCAAAAACACATTTCGAATGTGAATAAAGGGTTTTTTTTAATTTGACCTTCAGAATAAGTGTTCCATAGCACGTGACCTTGACCTCATGCTTAGTCCGATTATAGTTTATCCACAGGTTCAGATCTTAAGCTTTCATTTGCGCTTAGTTGCGACCTATTTCGATGTGGGCGTAGGTAGTGGAAGTGGTTCAGAAAAATAGTGTTTTTTTTGCGTAGGTTGGACGGATTTCAAACAGCTCTCTAGGGGGCCCTGGGGGCCCAAATTAAAAACTGAATAATCAGATCGACGTAGTTTGAGTAGCTCTACAACTTGAACACCATTCGAAAAAATATGTCTCCAAAAGTAAAAAGCTTATTTAGAATGAACAAATGTGACCTCTGAAGACATAGGTAAAAAAAGTTTAGCCCACCCATTGGTCGGAATAAATTTCGCTGGCTTGGTTGTCGGGAATACTTCAACATCTAATAATTTTGTAGATATCCTGATAACCTCTTAACTCCTGGCCGCATTATATTTCATTGTTCAACAGATCTTTGAAATTTGTATCAATCCAATATGTCATAAACAACCATATGAAAGCATGGAGGTATGGAAATCCTTTCAGTAATCACTTTGGTGAGAGTATAAATAAGTGCTCTGGAAATCGCCGGCGTCGAAAACGAACCACCAGTGGCGTTAATGTTAATGGTTTTTATCAAATGGAGTTCCAAGTGGCACTCAATGATGATGCTGACGATTCCGATATTTGGAGAATACAAAACAAACTTCAAGATCAACTTCGGGAACACTTGCAGACATTTTTTGAAGAAAAACAGTCTTCACAAACGTCACAAGAATTAGCCGACATGACGAGCACATATAAAAGTTAGTTTTGATCTTTTATACCCTTAAGAGTCCCAAAGAACATATAATTCATCATATGGTAGTAGGACTGTAATAATTCTTTTTCATTTAGGGCATCCATGCAAAACTAAATCGGTTGGTGGTTGTGAACACAAATGCAACACAAATGAAGTTGACCAATCCGGGGGCTACTATTGTACCTGTTTTCCGGGATATACTCTCAACAGTGATGGACAGAAATGTAGCAAGGAGGGTTAGTATCTGGACCGCGGTTAATTTTTTACCGTAAATTTTCATACCTATGATTGTTTTTGACTCAAAATGTAAATTACACTCCCCCCTCATGATAAGGGCCCCCACGATAAGGGCCAGCTTGACCCGCGTTCTCATAATAAGGGCCACTTTCTCATGATAAGGGCCACTTTTTTGACGAAAAAGTTTTTTTCTCATAATAAGGGCCAAAATAGGCACTTTTGGCCAATAAATAGGCATTTATCTCTCATAATAGGGGCCATTATGACTGAAAATATTTTTTTACTCATAACAGGGGCCAAAATCCGGCGTGAAAGGTGGCCCTTATTATGAGAGATTTTAGTTTTTGTCTATTATTCATGCTACATTTTTTCTATTTTTTTCTTTTTTGATCTTTTTGAACATGAATCATAATTACGCTTCAAAACGTTAATAACAAGTTATAAAAAGTAAGAAAAATACATAAAAAATTTAGTGAATTACTTTCCAGACTCTGAAAAAAAGTCCACTTTCTCATAATAAGGGCCACCATTTCTCATAATAAGGGCCACCCCGTAATAAGGGCCACTTTTTCAGGAGACAAAAGTGGCCCTAATCATGAGGGGGGAGTGTACTATTTCTCTAGTTTGTACGAAATTTCGGAGCACACATAATTTTTATCTTATTGTGAATTTCTACAATTTTAACCAACTTTTTCAAAACGGCCCTTAAGTGTAGTAACAATACTAGAACCAGACACAGGTGTGCCGAATAAGGGTCGCAGGGCTGGATTAAAAAACATGTGCTTAATAAAACTTTTTTTTTATAAATCGACCCTTAATCTTAACCGACCCTTAATCTTAACCGACCCTTAATCTTAAACGACCCTTAATCTTAACCGAACCTTAATAATCATTCTCCTCTATAAAACTAAAATTTTATTAACAAGCAAATTAAACTTTTAGATACAGAGGGTGTTGGAGATATTGTCTCTCCAAAGGAAATAGAATTAACTGGAAATACTGGAACATTATACAAAGAATGGACTATGAGTTTGAGAGTAAAGCCAGTTGCGGTTTCGCCCTTTGCCACAAATATTATTCGAATGGGTACTGCTGAAAAAATGGTTAACGGAAAGCTACAAGCCAGTTACAATACTCCCAGCTTAAACTTGCTCGCCGGCGGAACCAAGCTAAAGTTAGAAATCACTAAACTGCCCTTTTGAGTAGATCGAAATGTGAAAATATTCGTTTTGAAATTTAATACTTAACTATGTTCGACACGGCCGCGGCAGTCCTATACACATGTCGGCATTTAACCCGAATTGGAGTCAAATAGACCCGAATGGACCTTTTTCAGGGTTGGCTCCAATTTATATTTGCCTGGGTCTAGTACATCATATTGCGTTGAAAAATTAATTTCGGGTAGAACACGTAATTTTAAGAATTTCTACCGAAAAAAATTTCAAAAATGTTGCTCTTAACTCCCAGGAGAACGTTTTTTTTGGTGATTTTTTTTCACCGTAAAAACGTTCCTCTAGGAGTTAAGAGCAACATTTTCGAAATTTTTTTCGGTAGAAATTCTTAGAATGACGCGTTCTACCCAAAATTAATTTTTGAGCGCAATATGATGTACAGGAGGGGTACCTGAAATTCACCGTTTTGAGCGATATCGGCCAAAAACAGTAATTTGCAGGTACCCCTCCTGTACATCATATTCGGCTCAAAAATTAATTTTGGGTAGAACACGTAATTTTAAGAATTTCTACCGAAAAAAATTTCAAAAATGATGCTCTTTACTCCTAGGGGAACGTTTTTACGGTGAAAAAAAATCATCAAAAAACATTCTCCTGGGAGTTAAGAGCAACATTTTTGACATTTTTTTCGTTTGAAATTCGTAGGATTACGCGTTCTAGCCAAAAAAAAATTTTTGAGCCTAATATGATGTATAGGAGGGGTACCTCAAAAAGCCTAAATTCACGAAAGTTAACAGTTTTTAAAAAGTTTTCCAACAATTCCACCCACGCACAACTTATCTAAGTTAACAAAATGCACTTAAGTGAACAACCTGCACGTAAGTTAACAACCTGCACATAAGTTAACACCTTCAAATAATTAGGCAGTGAATGTAGATCTCGTAAAAATTACTTTTCAAATAGTTACGTAATGTCATAATTCTAACTTGATGGTAGCTGGTAGTTGGAGCAGCAATGGACGGAAGAACCGAGTTTAAATTTGACACTCAGTTTTCGTTACCTCTCAATCAGTGGACAGATATCGAAGTTGCACAAAGAAAAACTGGGCGATATAATGAGTACCAGTTTGAAATTAGAATCAATGACAATGAATTCGTTCACACGCAGATAAACAGCCAACCAGAAGTATTTGAGGATGTTAAAATATATGAGGGTTCCAATGACCAAAGTTTCACTCATCTCCGTACGCCGGTTTGGATAAACGATTTGACAGTGTCAACAACTGGCGCCGGAATTACTCTCTGGACTAGAAGTAGTGCATTCGACGAAAACCGCCGGCGTCGCCGAAGCGAACCAGCACAACAAAACCCACTCGAAAAACCAACCGTTGTCAACTTTCAAGCAATGTCGGCCGGTATGAAGTTTTCGGTAAAGTCAACCGGCCCGATAAAAATTACATTGACTGACAAGAATGCTTATGACCTAACAACCATTGTCATGGGGTTAGAAGATGGAACAAAGACGGTTATTCGAAATGCTGATGGTGATGAGTTAGCCGTGGCTGAGCACAACTCCACAGATTTCGAAACGTGGAAGAAAGAATTTTTTCTCGAGTTACAAACCGGATCTATAAAAGTTAAAGATGCTAATGGAGAAACGATTGTCGAGAACCTCGATTGGAATTGCAATAATTGTTTAACCCCTGGCCAAGGAGTAGAATGTTTATACGTTGCCGGTGACGCAATATGGAACGTCAATGCTCAAGGACAATGGTCGAAGTGGAGTGTTGATTGGAGCGACTGTAGCGACGAATGCAACGGAGTTAAACAAAAATTTCGAGTCTGTCTCGACAACGATTCAAGCAAATGCCCGGGCGAAAGCGTTAAAACTATTCGATGCAACACCAATTGTCCATTATGGGAACCACTGAACCTGGGTGTTTCTGGTTCCTGGGACGACGCTCTCCTCGACGAAAACTCGGAATTATATAAAACAGAAGCACGTAAGTTAATGGAGCAGGTAAACCCACTTATTTCGACATCGGTTGGAGCAAAATCAGCGGGCTCCGAAATTTACAAAATCCAATTCACGAAATCCACAAGACAAAGAAGAAGTGAAGACGGAAGTGATGGTGGAATAGAAGCAGTCTTACCATTAAAATTAACCGTCCCAGATGACGCCACTCAAACAATGGGTGCAAAACCGGGACTGCCCCTCGTTCGCGGAATCAAGACCGATCTGAACAAAGCCGCTGAAGATGGCACTTTAAGTGCTGTTAGTGAAACTTTTCTGGAAGAAGATATGGCGGTTGATCCGTGTGATGGCGATCACGGTTGTGAAAATGGGTGCAGTTCGCGCGATGATGGATCTTATTTCTGTGATTGCCCTGAAGGATTCATGCTACAGGAAGATGCACAAAGCTGTACTGACAAAATGTGGTCTGAGTGGTCTGCGTATTCCAATTGTGATTACGACTCGGTACTGGATTGCGGCGTAGGAACTAAATCACGAACTCGAGACTGTGACGGTACAAACGAATGTCCGGGCAAAAAAATAGAATATCAAGACTGTGAGGTCGAATGTCCACAATGGACGGAATGGACCGCCGTTGGGGAGTGTTCGAAAACTTGCGACGGCGGAGGTCAAGTTTATGAGCGTTCATGTACATCGGGTGACGTCAATCATTGTCTCAAACTATCGGCGGAGAACGCTTTACCTGGTGAAGAAAAAAGAAACACAAAAACCGAATTGTGCAATGAAAATGTTTGTCCAACATTTTGGTCTCCCGATGGCGACTGGTCTGACTGCTCAACGACGTGCGGTGATGGTTTGAAAACACGAAAGCAAAAATGTAATATTTACGGTCGCTGTCAAGGGTCAGATGTGGAGGAAGGTGACTGTAACTTAGGCGACTGTCCTGAATGGAGCCAATGGGAAGGCCAATGTTCAGCTGTATGTGGCGAACAAGGTGACAAAACCCTAACCCGTTATTGCAACGTCAACGGAGATGCTGTAGATTTAAGTCTGTGTAGTGGCGAAAGTTCTAGGACCGAAACGGGATGTAGCGGAGCATGTAATGAATGTAACGGTGAAGGATCGGGCCACAACTGTGATGCAAATGCTGATTGTATTGATACACCTGAATCATTTGAATGCGAATGCCGTGCACCTTATAATGGCGACGGAACTGTATGCTCCATGTGCCCATCGGCTACATGTTGGACTTATGTCAACAACACTTGTGTAATGAATGAGGGATGTTCGACCTTGACCTGTGGTTCCGGTCAAATGGATGTTGCGTTTGGCGAGGACCTTTTTGGGATTGGTCAAAATCCTGCAAACTGGGCTTCCGAAGCAAAACCGCAATGGCAAGATGACGGAAGTAATGAATTCAGAATCGTCGCACCTCTCGGCACAAACGGAATGACCTTCAGCATGGATTCTCAATCGTAAGTAGAAGTCAGGGTTAAATTTCAGGACCGATTAGTCATGTTGTGTACAAACTGAACCCACACGTCAGTTATTTCTATTTTCCATACATTAAATAACAAAACGTGTTTTTTGTACAAATTGTAACATAATGGAAAATAGTGATTACGTAACCCGAACATATTACGCAATGTAAAGAAAAAGCCTTCATAAAAGCAATATTTTATTTGTTTTATCGGCATAAGCGGTTACAAGTTGCGCCGCAATACGCGGAAAACAAATCAATCAAAATCACGACAGCAATACGTGTTTTTTCTACAAATTGTAACATAACGGTGTAGTGCGTGGGCGATAATGCTAGAAAATTGCATTGCAAAAAAATTGTAACATAACAGTAAGAGCGCGAAAAATTGTAACATAACGGCGCGCGGCGCACTTGGTGTATACATTGAAATTGCGGATTAAAAAATGACATTTAGCATAACGTTCAAACTATTCATCGCCTTGGAGGGCAAAGACCAACGAAAACGATCGAATGTTATTGGACGCCAGATTGACCTCGGTTCACTTGCCGTTTACACGACACCGTTTGGAGTAGGGGTAGCCTACGAATGCACATATCCCTTAATGGTCACTTTGGCTTCGCAGGAAATGAAAGTGTCGACTGTTGAATCATTTGGTTCTAATGTAGGTTTTGGAAACCTCGCCGAGAGCTTTTCGATGATTTTGAGCGGTGCGGGTGGTCAAGAAGGTCGATTCGTCATTGGTGCCCCCTTGGAAGTTGAGGTACAGTGGTCGATTGCAACACTACCCGATTTGGCCTTCTTCTTCCAAGAGTGCGGCGTTACTCATGGATCCGTAACAGCAATGATAATCAAAAACGGATGTTATGCCGGAATTACCAAAACGGAACCAACTGGTCGGACAGGCACAACCGCCAGTTTCAGTTCGGTGGATCGAAATATCATTTACTAATCTTTATTTGTAGACAAATTGCTCTCTAGCGCCAAACAAACTATTTTTATAATCTTATGATGTATTTCGAACCATCGATCAGATACAATGTATTCAAATCTAAAGGCGATAACTCGCAACACCAAGTGATTGAATGTGGCATCAAAATTTGTCGAGTTGGAAAATGTGGTATGCCAACTATGAACAGTCAATGCCCGGCC
This sequence comes from Oikopleura albicans, assembly GCA_004367875.1. Taxonomy (NCBI): domain Eukaryota; kingdom Metazoa; phylum Chordata; class Appendicularia; order Copelata; family Oikopleuridae; genus Oikopleura; species Oikopleura albicans. The sequence goes on from SCLG01001637.1 coordinate 841,046, forward strand.
GAAGTTGGCGACATTCCTTACAAATACGAAGCATTTAACGTCTAATCAACGTACCATTATAATTTTCTGTGAAGACACAATATAAGTAAACATTTGCTGTTAGTAGGTTTTTATTATTATAAATTGGCACTGGTTAAATTTAAAAGTTCTGTTATCTGAAAAATTGAAAGTTCCCACTAAATTATATTTCTTATCAGAATACAAACTCAAAATACAATTATCTAGAATACTTTGTGGTCATTTCTATTTTGGAGATTTTCTATAACTTGCGTAGTACATAATGTGTGCGCATTAAAGTATTAAGGACCGGCCAGAGGAGTTGTTCACAAAAAATCACGAAAAGCAATATTAATCTATCTCCATATCCTTAATATTTAGGTTTGTTTAGTCTTAATTGCTAATATACAGTACAAAGAAGTTCATTCCAACTAAAAAAATCTAGAGAATTTGGAGTTTTCGAATCATTGAAATTTATTTTAATAAAAAAGAATGA
>SCLG01001637.1:841559-855950 GCA_004367875.1 Oikopleura albicans
TTGAAAAGTTCTGTTATCTGAAAAATTGAAAGTTCCCACTAAATTATATTTCTTATCAGAATACAAACTCAAAATACAATTATCTTGAATACTTTGTGGTCATTTCTATTTTGGAGATTATCTATAACTTGCGTAGTACATATTGTGTGCGCATTAAAGTATTAAGGACCGGCCAGAGGAGTTGTTCAAAAAAAAATCACGAAAAGCAATATTAATCTATCTCCATATCCTTAATAAGTTATTTAGGTTTGTTTAGTCTTAATGCTAATATACAGTACAAACAAGTTTATTACAACTTTAAAATCTAGAGAATTTGGAGTTTTCGAATTATTGAAATTTATTTTAATAAAAAAGAATGAACATTATAAAATATTTACTCGAAAGGACATCTACAAAATTCCCAGCGCACTTTTTTGTCCATAGTAAAGCACCAGGCTCCGCCGTAATTTCCATCTGGATCACGACAGAAATTATCATTCGTTACATCTGTATAATAATGATAATGAGGTCTGTTCGATTGCCAATTTTGACATTGTCTTCCGCTAATAGTGATATTAGTTTTTCCTCTGTACTCTGAAATTAAGCCATTTGTGCTGCAAAGCGTTTTCCTTAGATTACAAGGACAATATTCCCACTCAACCTCTGGGTCGGTTGTATAGCACCAGGATCCAATTTTATTTTCATCTTATTTTCGTCTGAACCTTATCTGATATTTTACCTTATAAATACCGGTAGGTATAGCTTATACGGTAGGTATAGCTTATAAACTTCGTAGTAGGCGCTTCCTGATTTTAAAAAAATATTTCCGTTCGATTTTTTCTATGCCAACATGTTGCGCAGTAATGGTGTAAATACTTACCGTATGGGGACTCTCTGACTGGGAGGCGTTGAGCAATTTCCTTTTGATTTGTAAAGCTAGTATAACGTCACCCTCACAGTCTGAGAGTCCACATACGGTCGGTTGCCGAAATTTGAATATTTCGTCATATTTAGATTATAAGTATTTTATCATTTATCGTGAATTAAATTTTCGCAAACTCGCCGTTATGGTCCCGACAACAATGTGAATTGACTCACAAAGGGATTTCTTTTTTGATTGTGTGATAAAAAAAAATCGAGCGTACCGTCCTTTATACACGAATCACAGGAATCTGAAAAAAAAATTATTGCAAAAATTTACGCCTTTTATTTCTATGTCATTCCAAAACGACCCGTGTGGTCAAAATAGGTGACACATAGAAATTAGCGCCAGTAAAAATCTTTTTAGTAATCTATTAGTGTTAAATTTAATAAGTATAGTATAGACGTTTGCCTGGACTCCTACAGAAATTGTGATTGTAGTCCCCAAATGGATAGCCAGGTTGGTACTTTGGGACATGTGGCTTGAATTTATACCAATTTTGACACTCTCTTCCGGTTACAGTAATATTTACATCTGTTTCAGTTCCTGGAGAAAGATAGCCATTTGACTCGCATGGATATTTGAATGTTTGATTGCATGAACAAAATTCCCAGTTTTTACCATTTTCTATTTCTATAGAGTGGGATGTCAACGATTATTAATGTAAGTAATGTTCGTGTCCAACACTATAAAACTCACTGTTAGGACTTTGTCCGCATTTATATTTATGTTCGAAAAAACGTTAATCTATTGCGCAATTGCAGTCCAAAATACTATTGGAATATTAGCCGCCAGTCCCTCAAAATAAGGTTTTAATGGGTGAAAACAACGCAATGGGCATCAAATATGGGCTGAAAACCCAACTGGCAAATAGCACCATGAACCAAACGTATTATTATTTGGATTTCGACAGTAATTGTGATCTTCATTTGGATAAATTGTTTCACTCCAGGCTACACAGGGTACTCCAGAAGGTGTCCGTGATGCATTTCCCTGATAGTTGATGTCCAAAAAGTCGTACCGATTACATTCTTAAGATTTTGCGATTATTCTCATATGTAGAAGGCAATAAAATTTTGATACTCTAGTCTTCAGTGGGAAGTTTAATAACACGCTTCTCGCTTTTGTAGTTTTTAAGCTAATGAGAACACAAAATTTCAGAAAGCAAGACGGGCGTTATTTTAATCTATATACAGTATTTGTGGCAATTTTTTTTGACCCAAAATTTCGTGAGTGAGCATAATTTCATAGAAAAATAAATAATTTCATAAATAACTAGGATTCTTAAAACTTGTTTGGTCGAAAAACTAAATAGTACTGTCAAATCGCACGATACGAATTTAACCCGCACAGTTCAAAATGGTCTTTTAGGTAATAAGATCAAAATAGAGTTCTATATAAAGCCAAACCGACTTAAATTAATTAAATCAACAAAAAAATTTTTGTAGTGGTATTTACCTGAACAGCCACATTGGGGACAGCTAAATGCAGAATAAGGACTAGCAAAATCGTGAATTGTCCCCTGAGAATAGTCCCAGTTATTCCCATACGTTCTGTTTGGAGAGCATAAATTGTTTTCAATATAGTCATCACAATCCAGCCCTCCAATATCACTCCACCCTTCCTCGGCATTTGTACAAGTTTCTGGGGGAGCTGTTTAAAATAATTATTTGAAATGTTTGAAACAAGATTAGTCAAACCTATACATCCGCATTGTGGACAATTGAGACCCGTATAACCATCTAAAAATAATTTTATGTCAAATATCAATAGTGTTTTTTTGAGTTACCACTATCACGAAAATTGATAAAGTAAAGATGCGACCAAGCTTCGCCATAATCACCAAAATGTGTACAAAGTTTTTGGTCGGCATAATCCTGGCAGGTTAATCCGTTGGAGTCCGACCAATTCAGGAAATTTGCATTGCACTCTCTGTTGTCTAAATTTTATCAAGTCATTAATTTGGATGTACAGGGGGCCTCAAAGTAAAGGCCCCCAAAGTAAGGGACACCCTCAAAGTAAGGGCCATCTTTTGGAATTTTTTTTTCCAAATTTATTTCTTAAGCTTTCTCAAGGTACAGGTTTTCTCAAAGTCAGGGCCACCTCAAAGTAAGGGCCATTTTTTGTCACTTTTGACAATCGAAAAAGTTGGTTTTTACTTTGAGGCCCCCTGTATAGGATTATTGGATTTTTTTGAAGAGAGTGCATAATTTTTAGTGAGTTTTGTTCATCCTACAAAAAATATGGATGTGTTCGCCGATTTAACAAAACTTATTCTAAAAGTGAAAATTTCACCATTAGAATAAGTTTTAAAATATCGAACACATCCATATTTTTTGTTTTCACTTTGAAATATCGTCAGAAATAAACCATAACACGAAAATTATTTTATATATTTGTTCTAGAGTTTTCATGAATGAAAATGAAACCACCTGGCGCCGCTGATTACCCCGATGTCTAATTTCATTAAATTATTCATATTGATTGTTTATAATTAATTAACTAATTTACTAAGGCCAAATTTGATATATCCGTCACCACACATGCCCTGGACACTCCCGATTTCAACTGGTCAAATTACGAAATTGAGGAAGTTGAAGAAATCGAATGCGCCGATACGAAGAAAAAATGGACTGATGTCCAAAACCGTATCGCCAAATACAAAAAAAGAAAGCGCCAGATGTTCAAAGATCTCAAGAGCGAAGCTGATGACATAGTATCAGCCATAAATTATATTGCGGATACTTCCAAGTGGCGGTATACAATTGTGTACATAAAAGCATCGCATGACTTTTCCAATATACCCACCGCTCAGTGTACAAAACTGGATTCTGGAGACGGACGATAAAAGATACGCTGAAATTGTTTATAAATGGTATCGTTTAAAAAGGACTTTTACAATCCCTAACTCGCACAACGTACCGAAGAGCGCAAAGAAAATCTTCATCGCTTTTTTCGAAAAGTTAATGAAAATTAAAAAATTGTATAATAAAAATAATACAAAGTGCACTTGCTTCGTTGTACACGCGAAACTAAAAATGATACCATTTACAATTCAAACGGCCTTCATATATCTAGAATCGACACCTACTAACCCAAAAAGTTTCGACTTGTCAATTTACAATCGTCAAATCGCATTTTACAAAACCGAAGTGCCAAGCAATAACAGCATTTCTTATGAAACCTGTAATAATGTTAACAACAATTATTTACAATTCTTTACAACAATTATTTACAGCGCCCGTACACCCATTCTTTCTGTATTTTACACTCTGTTAAAAACATAGAAATAATAAATGGAAACAAATCTGAAAAAAAAATAATAGTACTTTCATTTGAATGACCGATATTTTTAATTCCTTTGCGATTATGCATTGAATTTTTCCGAACACATCTTACCAACACAGCCACATTGAGGGCAATTCCAGGCGGTCAAGTCCATGTGTATGTAGTCTTCTATAGTCTTCCATTTGAGTGACCAACCGAGGTCATACGTTCCATTACGGCGACACCATCGAGCCTCAAAGTAGTCATCACAGGTGAATTGTCTAGCATCTTGAAAGGTAGCCCAGTCCGGGTTGCACGTCCGTTCATCTTAAACTTTTGTTTAACCTCATAAAACGTAATTAAAAAATTCACCGAAATTTAAAATCGCATTAGTTCACTGAAGGAATGTTTAAATACACCACCTACCTGCTTAAAGTAACACTATTCGCTTAAATTAACAGTTTTTTTGTTCATTTTGGTGTTACTTTAAGCAGGTACTGGTGTGGGTCGCCAGTTTGTCACAGAGCTTGACGCGGGTCTTACAATGGATAAGACCGAGTACTGTTTTTAACCTACAAGCAAAATTTGCTCGGTGACACTTTTTTGCTCACTCCAGTAGGTGGTGTATATAATAACTTATAATTGGCTTCTACCTATGTTTGGAATTCGCATTTTATCAAGTTCGTTGAAATCTTCGTTGAACAACGCGAGCCGATCGTCTTTAACATTTACAGTTAGTTGCCTTTAACGCCGGGTTAACCGTCCAGTTTGAACAAAAACTTTAGTTGACGGTTAAAGGCGTAACCTGTGTATTTGTCTTCTAGGAAACAATTAAGTTTTTCCAATCGTTTAATATTAAATTGACCTCTCTTAAAATACTACCCATTTGTTTTTCAAAATATTGATTCTATTTTTTTTTTTTTTTTGAAAACCAACCTGTTACTAGCAAATATAGTGGTTAATGAGTACGTGCGTGGACGTTTTTGCGGGAAATTTTTGAGTCAAAACTGCCGGTTAACGGCAAACTTCCGGTTAACGGCAAACTGCCGGTTAATGGGTAACCCTGTGTATACTACAGTATCAAACTTAGTCAGATAGGACAAAACAAAAAATAAGTATAGAACGTAAAAAAGGATGGCGTTCAGCTAGACGTCCGATTGACGGTCCTATATTGTTTTCTTGATCTTGAACATAACCCGTTCGCGCGAAGACGTCTCTATCCGGGGTCTGAAATTGTAAGTTTTTATTCCCAATTTATACCTTTTTCATGGTTTAATGTGCATCCACATTGGGGACAGTTCAATAAGGTCGGCTTTCGCCCGAAAGTATCGGTAAGTACCAACCAATCCTGATCATAGTTCTCCCTCATAGTCCATCCATCACCGGGAAACGCGTCCAAAGTGCAACTAGCTGCCACATGTGCACTTTGACAACTTCTTGCATCCGTAGTACGAAAATATTCATAATTTGGATTACATGTAGCCCTTCGACTCTCTTAAAAATATTTGTAAATTTGAAGAATGCGAGATATCAACTGCCAGAGTCTATATAAACATACCCATACCCGTTAATAAAACGTCCCGTAGTACTACTGTGCGTAGGGCCCCGGGTTACTGCGAAAAAAAGTTTCTTCTGGGCTCGTATTTGTAGACCCTTGTAATTCACTTACTCATTTCTAGTCCCGTGGTGACGCCGGTATAATGTCGGTCGTTGTAATCAATCCAACCGGGCGCCGGATTAGTAACACCTTTGATACTTCCGGGATAAAATAAGACATTATCGACTTCCACGGCATTATTATTGATTACTCTTACATATTCTCTCCGATCGACGGTAATGGTTAGCAAATGCCTTCAACTATAATATACACACTACATAACGCTTTATGAACTGAATAACACAAGCGTATCGTCTTGATTTTAAACCCAAAAAAAATTTAGCGGAAATGCATATTTCTCCGTAAGTGCGGCACTTAAAAGGGGGAAGACTGTAACACAAACATATTTTAAAAGAAGTAAATCGCCTTTCGGTGATTTGCTTTTCGTTGATTGGCCGAGCCCGCTCAAAAAAGACCATTGACAGGCAACATAGGCCTCAGACGTGTATGGGGATAAACAACTTCCCAAATACTATCTGCCTGCGGGATATCAAGAAAAATATAATAACGAGGATGATATAAATGCAAGTATTTATTCGAGATATTTAATCAAGTCCTAACCGTGGGCGACCGGATAGAACTGACCCTGATTTCACGAAATCAAGACCAGAGGTGTCCATTCGACCATGTCGAAATAGGTGGAGCTAAAACTCCATTAAAGAGTTTTAGAGACGTTCACACGGTGTATACAAATTAATTGAGGGATGTAAATTATATATTATAAAAATAATTGATAGGCGCGAAAACACCAAAACCCGTTTCACCGAAAATAGCGGTATACCGTGTGACACACATTGTGTACACACATGTGCGCATACCATACGGGCATACTTTTTCACATGCGCATAAACAATCATTTTGTTTTGCGCGATAAAAATGTCTATACAGACGTGCTGTCAAGCAACGTTACCAAAAAGTGGTAACAGTATTTATTTTTTTCGCGTTTGAAAATCACTGCGATACTACAATACTTGCACTTCAATAATTATAATTTGATATTACTTTAGTTAATATCAACGTATAACAATAGTTGTACCAATATCACGTGGTATGTGTCTATATTTGAAACTTGTTTTTCGTCATATGGCTCCTGTTTTACGATTATGTTGGTCCATTGCCAAAATTTAAGCGAAGGTAAATCACATTTTGAATCAATATCGCAGTCCTCGACTAAGGTTACGAATTAATAATAACCCCTACGCAGTTATCAGCAACATTATCACGACCATACTCTTTTACGTTAATCTTTGGTTAAATTTTGATATGGAAATTATACATGCAATAACTTTTAACCCCGTTATGTCACCAATCGCCCATGCCCTACCGAATTATGGTACCAGTTTTCATTTGTGTTAATATTTTTTGAGTGGTAGAACATAGTGGTCCTTATCTTAGGGTCCCTAATCAAATTATTTTTAAATACACCTACGCTTTGCACTTTGTCTCCTTTTTGTCCCGTTTTTGCTGTTTTGTGTTTGACTCATGTCATTTTTAAAAATTTGTGGAAAATTCAAACCGATAGTGAAAAAACGGGATTCCAAAATTCGAAGATTTAAAAAAAGCCTTAATTCTATTATTTTACCAAAAAAACCCTAAATTCCATTGTGTTACAAAACCCTACCCCTAAATTCTACCATGTTACCAGAAAATTTTATTTTCAACTTTTCGCCTACGCCCTAGCCCATTATGTTACCAGAAAACCCTAAATTCAATTGTGTTACCAGAACACCCCTAAATTCTATCATGTAACCAAAAAAAATGTATTTTCAACTTTTCCGCCTACGCCCTAGCCCATTGTATTAATAAAACTCCATTATGTTACCAGTTTTTGCGATTTAACAATGGTAATTGATTTAACACAACGGCGCAGGCGGTGTATATGAACTTTTGCAATTTGTAACCTCGGGCAAATTTAGGAAAGCATTTCTGCTCTTCGTCCAAACAAACGCAAATAATAAGTTGAGCGCTGCCAGGCTTGAGGAAAACATTTGGTAAACAATTATTTGGGTATATTAACGAATTATCCGTGGCATTATATTCCCAAATTATTTCATTTCTTTTATCGCTTTCGGGGATGATTCCGACAATATGCTCAGGAACACAAATAGTATCACAAGTATCATTAGTATTGGCAGCGGGTTCTGCTAGGCCCTCCCTTATAAAGGACGAAAAAAATTCAGCTGGCCCAAGGGTTACTCTGAAGTCCAATTCAAAAATTGGATACCATTTTTCAAATTTTCTCATATGTCTTGCATCTTGGTTGTTACTCCAATCGTACGGTTTGATAGGCTCTAAATGAAAATTATTGAAACTTAGAGAACAATCTTTTTGGAAACTTACCATAAAAATACCTCAGGCTCTTCTGGTCCCACCATTCCGAATCAACTTATAAAATATGTGAACATTCAATTGTTATATTTCTGCAAAATCTGTAAATTTCATGTTTAATTTCTCAATAGTGTCGTTGACATGGATAATATATCATACATATGTAGGTAGGACAGCGCTAACAGACCTGTAGTTTTTTTTATAAAATAAAATGAAATAAACCAGTTGCGCCGTTATCAGGCAGGTTGGCCCGCAGTTATAAGGCAGTTATCAGGCATCCTACGCAGTTATCAGACAGGTTTTTGAGTCGCGAAACTCACCTGATAATTGCGCATCCGGTATAATTGAAATAATCGAAATAATCGAAATTAGACAAGACACTCTTAGAGAAAGAAAAATAAGCCATGACCACCAAATTTTTTCGAAAAGAACTGTTTTGGCAGAAATGTTCGTCTCGAAAAGTTAGCTATTTAATATTTTTGGAAAATCAAGACCAACTGCAACGAGTCACGTGATAAATTTGATTTATGGCCTCCAAATGAGCTATTTTTGTGGTCACGCTTTTTGTTATTTTAATGTTACTCTTCAATTGATATAATATTACTTGATGAATCAATAAAGAGCGGTTTCTCAAAATTCTCGACCTCTTCTTGAATCTCGAAGTTTTCATTCTCAGGACGAAATACAACTGTGGACTCCATCGTCTCGTTTTTGAGCTTTTTTGATATTGGAAGACATCGAAGATAAAAAGGCTCTTCCTCCAGTTGACGACTAATAGTGCCCGAGTATTTCAAGTCGTCGCCATTTAGTGACCAGCGTTCAATGCTTAAAACGAAAATTAGTTCACAATAGAGAGAATTGTTTATTTTTTTATCAAGAAGTGCATTAATTCTCACGGGGAAGGAGTTTTTGGGAACCCGTAGGGGGAAAATGTGTGTAAATACACACACTTAAAAAATTCACAATAATTCGTAATAATTCAACAAAAACTTGTAAAGCCAAGTTGTAGAGCTTGTCAAACTACGTCGATCTGACTATTCAGAAATTGATTTGGGCAACCAGGGCCCCGAGAGAGCTGTTTGAAATCTCCAACCTACGCAAAAAACACCGTCAATCGAATTTTCTTGAAAAGTTGAGGGGGTTCAGCAATACCTGTTTTGCCCCACTGGGCCTCCATATGCCTCAAATCGACGAAAAATAAATATTGCGTGTTTATAACGACACATAAATATAACCATAACTTCACCTTTATTTCTCCCAAACTAACTGTCCCTCTGACAGTGGTTACAGTAGATAATATTAGCGCAGACAGACTATACAATATAATATAAGACTATGATAATATAAGACTATATGTCGGATATACCGTTCTATTTACGTACATAACCTATTGACGTCGAATGAATACTTAACCCATACCTTATCTATATACACGCACTTCCCCCGGGAATTAAAATGTAATAAACCTTGATTTTCGGTTGTTACCGCATGGGTTCGTTAAACATCCCCCGACATGGTAAATATGTTGACCATCAAAATATGAATAATGTCGTGCATGCGGTTGACGTAAATCTTCCAGTGGAATCCAATTTCTCCCATCTTCTTTTAACGTTTTATTGAATTTCCAAACTTCATTTGTTATCGAAATCTCGTCGTTCATAAGTATGTTATATCTTCGAATTCCACCTACAATTTAACTTGAAGTTTTTAAAGTTTTAACTTAAAGTTTTTAAAGTTTTAACTCTAAAGTTTATTACAGATGTATGTTTATCAGACTTGTAACAAATGCTGACAACATTTGAATTGGTTAACATTAATAAACGACCAGATTTAACTTGTACCTATGAAAAGGCATATACACCACCTACCTGCTTAAAGTAACACCAAAATGAAAAAAAAACTGTTACTTTAACCGTTACTTCAACCTTTTACTTAACCTACGCCCTAACTGCTTAAAGTTAAATCGAAAAAAATTTCAAAAAGTGTTACTTTATGCAAAATCCGGCATGTTAATTGCGCAATTTGAAAAACATTACATAATGTTTAGTTTTTTTGTTACTTTAACCCCCAACCAAAAAAACAAATTTCCATCAAATAGACGTATATTTCTGTTGTTCGGCTTTCTTAAATGGATTGGCAGTGAAATCCAACATAGAAAAAGCGATTGCGAATCCGTACAACGCAAAAAAAAATGTTATTTTTTAATCACGAGTGTCCAAGGGTGGTCGGAGAGCTTTCGAAAGTATCGATTTTCTTATACGAGTGGAAATTACGACGGATCAGCGAAGGATCAGCGAAGAGAAAATAAAAACAAGGACAAACGTCCTTGTTTTTGGTTGAGGTACTGCTGGCTATTTTTGGTTGGGGGTTAAGCAGCGTTACTTTAAGCAGTTAGGTGGTGTACATGATGACTGGTATGGTCTTAAAGGGGATAGCATGAAAAACGCCAGAAAAAATAATATGGGCCCTTATATGACATTAAAACTGTTATTGTCAAATTGTGGACCTCGAAAGGCTGAAAAAAAGAAGGAAACTCAATAACATCAGTTTTTCACTTTTTTACAATTCAAACCGTGAGTCACATGAGTCATGTGGCATGAGAAAGTATAACATACCGAATACGTAGATATTGTCATTAATCACAATGGCAGACGGATTTTCGAGGGATACCTGGTTTTGACCAACGGGTGGGATTTTGCGTATGTTCCATAGTTGGGCTAGTAAAGGATTTTAAAACGGTATAGGGTGGTCGCCACATAAGGTCCTATTTGACCAAATTGAAGAAAACCGACTTTGGCAATATTTTTGACGGCGTTAGATAGGAGTTAAAACGCAAATGTACGCAAATGGTATTGTTTAAGCGCGTTTTGGTGGTTAAAAAATGTACGCAAATGTACGGAAATGGTATTGTTTAAGCGCGTTTTGGTGGTTAAAAACGACGTACATTGACAAAGAACAACACCCCTATATCGATTTATGAAAGCCTGGCCTGGACTAATTCGGGACTGGATTTCCTTGATGTTATCCACATCATATACCTCACATATCGCAAAACGACCACCAATAACAGTGAGTTTATCCTCATAAAAAAGTACAACACCACGTATATGTATAAACATAGTTGTTACTATGAATTGAAAGTTTGAAATACCATCAGTACTTAAATATATTATTAATATAATACACCGCCTGTCTACGGAAGTTAACGGCCCTAAACTTAACAAAATGCCCGGAACTTAACAGTCATTTCGCGTCAACTTTTCCGCCCACGCACTGTCTACTAAACTTAACAATATTTACGGAACATAACAATACCCAATCAAATTACCAATTTTCGCAAGGATTTTTCGGACGATTCATCCACAATTTTTCTAATCTTTTTTTTTTCTCAATTGACAAATGTATTTTTGTGATATTTTTATTTTTCTCTTTCATGATGAATGATGATATCATTCATAGGAGAAATAGTCTAAATTATTAATTTTTTTCAGAAATTCGAACTAAATCTAGAAAAAAAGCCTATTTGCCAGGAACTTAACAGTTTTTTTCTGTTAAAAAAAAGCCTAAATTTCTTAAACTTAACAGTTTTCCAAATGCTTTTCGGCGTTTCCGTCTACGCACTGTCTGCTAAACTTAACAAAATTCGCGGAACTTAACAAAATTCCTGGAACTTATCACCTTTTTTCCCCGGCCCTTTGTTAAGTTCCGTATACAGGTGGTGTAGTAAAAATAATACACCACAACAAAAGTGTCACCACCTGTGCGTTTCTCGACCCCTTTATTGGGCCACGTTCCTAGCTTGTGCTTTATGAGGCCCTTTCCCATAGAATTTAAGCTCGCTAAGATAGGGTACGTCCGCGGAAAGGTTAATACCTGTATGTCACAGAATTCAAACTACCACGATGAAGTCCGAGATAGACCTCTCCATTGTGATATATGCCGCTTCCTTCTACAAATGGAAATGCAAGCGTCCCTGTCGTATTTATTTTTAAAGAGCTTATTAATAGTACACCACATAGTGTGGGAACATGCCTTATAATTGAATTATGTTCTTTAGTCTACGCTACACTAAGAATATAGAACGGATGCGCACGGTCCCATTATGTTTCCGCTATATTTGATTGGATATATTTAACAAACTTGTTTTGTCATCTTTTTAATAGTCTTGCGCAAAGTGGGATACTAATTGTAAATTTTGAAGTAAACGTCCCTTTTCGGACGTTTTCGGTTCTCAAAAATAGCATCCGAAAAAGGAGCATCGGCACAAAAAGGATCATTTTCTGTTAGAATGGCCCAATTTGGGCCTAAAAAGCGTCCAAAAAGGAGTAAGGACTTTATACTACAAATAAAAAGAAATAGCTATAGTAAAAAATAAACATGGGAATAAACACAAAACTATTATACGCTGATGCATTGATTTTATCGCAGGCTACGATTTGTTTTATGTTGGTTCTATAAATTAACTTTAAAAACCAACTATTCGCCGTACACCGGATGGATAAAGTGCGCATATTTGATATGGTTCACTGTCGCCGCCGTATATACGAACACGTCCTTCCACCATCACGGTAGTTGAAAAAGGGGACCACCCAACTGATCTATCTATGTGAAAATTTGATACATCGTGCGCAACTAAAATGAAATAAATAAAACATAACACAAAATCGATGTGAAAGTGAAACATATATCACCACAATGTTGTCAAATTGAGGGTTATATTTGTTTTCAAACTTTTGTTCGTTTGGTCAGTAAACGAGTTTTACCGCTTGCGTATTCCGTTATTGAGAATATAAAATAAAACAAACACACCCGTAAAAGACATAACGCATGTTTTAAGGTTTAAAAGTTTAATAGTTATATAAATAATGAAATTGTTTGACTTTCTCAAGATACTGGTCGTTCAATATATATAATTTTCAAAATCATAAACATAAGAAGATAATTCTATCTTTANAAATGCAGTTGTTGCAAAAAACAAAGAATAAGCAAAACACAAGTTTCTCAACAACGTCTATGACCCGTCCTTAAAGTATTTAACAAAACCGAAGAAATACGGGTTTTTAATCTCTGTTTTGAAAAATAACCATGTTGATTGATGCTGAAAGTACCAATCAAAAAAGTCAAAATTTAGAATGGTTTGTGATTGGTTGGCAACTGATCATCTGATATCGGTTGATTGTTACGCAACTTTCTGAGTTATTTTTTGTGCCACTTTTTTTTTCTCAGTGAATTTTTCTAATTTTGAAAAAAAAAATAAATCGAAAAAATGAGCCAAGCGAACCGGCATCATATGAGTTGTCCTTGCCTTTTTCGCTCGCGTACGTTAGAGGCAAGCGAAAAAGGAAAAGAAAAAACATTTTTCTAGCCCGTTCTGCACAAACAGGAATATACTTTATGAGGATGCGATGCGTAATATGAGACTTCCTTAAGGAGTCGGACTCAAGTAACGGTTGTTAATCCAAATTTGCTGGAAAAAAAATTAGCATTCCACCAGTGAAATTTCAATTAATTTTGACCACTTTTGTCGAAAAAAATACATTAGGCGAAAAAGAAAAAATATGTCTTTGAGCGCAGTTTATGCGTTTTTACGAAGGGTTATAATTATTTTTGGAAAGTCTTATATCGATATTCGTGTAGCATTTTTCAAGGCGGTTCTTTTTTGTTTTCAAATTTTTTTTTCATTTTTTTTCACAATTTCAACTTAACTTCAATATTGGGCTTGATTGAGCGCCGCGCTTTAACTTTTCACATAAAACGAAATTAAAATTTCAGACGGACCGCCATTACCGACATTTTTAAATAGGATCCCCATGGTCCCAAATTATTTTTAACAGGATGCTTATATTTTAATTACTGACCCAAATTCATTAATTTGGAGCATATGGGCCATATGCTTTAATCTTTACTGCCAATTTCTTGGTATTTATAAAACATTAATTCGATGATCAAAAAATGGAGCAAGTGGTCGCGGTTTGCCTAAAAATTGGAAACTTACAAAAAATTGAGTTTTCTGAAATGTTGGGCGACGATTCCGAAGACGAAGAATAACTTTGTGATTTGTATGTGTAAATTTGTAATTTTGTGTTAATAAATGAAAAAATATGAAAAAAAAATTGAAAACAAAAAAGAACCGCCTTGAAAAATGCTACATGAATATCGATGTAAGACTTTCCAAAAATAATTATAACCCTTCGTAAAAACGCATAAACTGCGCTCAAAGACATATTTTTTTCTTTTT
>SCLG01001638.1:6296-25456 GCA_004367875.1 Oikopleura albicans
ATAAGGTTAATAACTTATTAATAATAAGACTTGAAAAATAAATCTTCAAATCTTAAAAGAACAATCATTTATTTTATTTTTCTAAATCTTGTATTAACATGAATTTGACGTCGTAATAAATGGATTTTTTAAGTCTTCCCTATATTATATATAGGCTATATAATAAACCTGTTATTAAAAAATTCGACATTTTTGTCTGATAAAAATCAAAAATTCCAGTTTTAGACCCAAAAGAAGCGGGTCGACTAGTCCCACTTAGCCGACATTGATTATCACTTGGCGACAGATGGTCAGTATAGCCAATCTCAAATAAAGCGCATTTTGCTTCAAATGTCGACAGAAGCCATTCCACAAAGCTCTGTCGACGAGAACGGCAATTTAATACCGGCAGAAAATCCAGCTTATGTCCCCTGGGACAATCCAGAGCAGCTCACAAACTTAAATGAAACATCTGAAAGTGACGATTTAACGCATTGGAATGTTTATGAGCGGTAGGTAACTGTTAACAACGTACATATATATTTAACGTACATATATATTTAACGTACGTATATATTTTTTCACGTACTATTATTGGTACCATATAACGATATGAAAGAGGTTAACTTTCGATATTTCAGGGTGGTACGGTCAATTTGTTTACAAACAAATGCAAAAAAGAAAGGCTTTCTGGAGACAGGGCATACATTATATCAGTTTGGGATTACCCTGAGAACCTATATCCATACTTTGTGATTCATTTCCCGTTTTTTGCGGGACCATAACTATTGGCAGTGAACTTCAGTCAGACCGTGAACTTGGCACTTCCGGTGTTTTTTAAACGAGTAATGTGAAATAATGGCTCTATGGATTTCTTTGCGTTTTTCGCAAACCGTTCCTATAACAATAAACTTTTTAGTCTACAGAAAACATTTTGGAAATAATTTTTTGTTCGCGAAATAATGAGTTTTTATTGTTTCTCTCTGAAGTTTCAACTCAAAAAAAAATATTTTTTTGGACAAAATCTAAAAATGTTCTCTGTAGAAACTGATGTCTAAGCACTTGCAATTGGGTTGAAAAAAGAATTAGATCGTAAGAGTTTGCCGTATTCACAGGTTACTCCAATATGTCATTTTTGGACACCATTTTTCGAGTAAAAATGATAATATATGGTGTTTTTAGCAAATAATGCGGTCTTAGTTTTTCATCAAATTAATTGTGTACTTACTTTGAAGTCTTCTAATGATTATACAAGTTAGATAAACTGAAACGAAATACGCAAACAAATTTTAGCAAGGACCACTATTGTGAACGATTTCGTATTTCACTCAATATTTTCAAAAATTGAAATGGTCAAAATTTCTAGAATTTTCTGGCGGAAATAAAGTTTTTGCACTTGAACTCACTCATGATACATCTAAGGTTTACTTGAAGTGAATTATACGCATACAACACGGTCAAATAAGAAAATGATGTACATTTGTAAACAAATTGACCGTACTACCCTTAAAAAAGAAGTCAAATTACACTTTTAAAACAGACCTGGAAAAAACTAAAGTTTCAATCATGATTCATGAGGTAAAGCTTAAACTACAGGGGGGTTGCTTATAAGGTCAGTCATTTGTGCCGTTATAAGGTCAAGTCAGTTTTTTCAGCCCCTAAGGTCAAGTCAGTTTTTTTTTTGAGTAGCATACTTTTTGGGAAAAAAAATCATGTCTTTTTACTTTTTTTTTCGTTGAACACCTCCCCCCGATAGCACATTTTTTTTTTCTATAGAAATCATGTCTTTTTACACTTTTTTTCTATAAAATCATGTGTTTTTGAAGTTTTTCTCAGCACTAAGGTATTATTGTGGAGACAAAATCAGCTTGGTTATAAGCAGTGTTGGAAACGTTGGCCAACGCTCCAAATTTCCCCATCGCACAACGCAAGCGTTCGCCAACGCTTTGATTTTTTCCCAACGTTCCCAACGCGTCCAACACTGGGTATAAGGTCAAGTCAGTTTTTTAGACCTTGACCTCATAAACAATCCCCTGTAAGTCTATAAACAAATTACCCTGTTATGACAATTCTCAAATAGTTAAAAATATAAAAAAATCAAATAAATTTTTTGAACCTTCATTTTATCCAGATAAAATATTATTCGGAAAATCAACATTGTCTAAATTACGAAAAAGGTAAAATTACGCACAACGTTCATGATTAAACCAGATAGGTACTTTAGGGGGCCTCGGTCCAAATATTAATCTGTTGAATAACCGATTAAATTATATTTAAAAAATGAGCCCATTTTCAGTTCAGCTGTCCGGTACGCAGCTGCGGTTGAATTACTTCCATTAAATCGTGAAAATGGGGCGATTATTCTGTGTCATGATCCGCTAGGANAACCACGCATTTTGTGTATGCAGCCGTCACTCGGAAAGACATCATCAAAATGTGTGATTTCTGGTCTTTATGGACGATTTTAATCTCGCTAAACTTGAATTTAATGAATCTCTCAAAAAGAATTACTTGGCTTATTCTTGTTTTTTGCCTTTCAAAAGTAATAATGGATTGTTACGACACTGTAATTATCGTTATGATTTGGCAAATTAAATGTCACGAAACAAGCTAAGAGTTAATCCCAGTCAAAATGCCATATTTACCGCGATATATACCGTACATAATCTACGGAAGTTTTAAAATATTTCCTATAAAATCATTTTTCTGACACCAATTTTTATGCTGGTATTATTTATGAATAACTCCAGAAGGCGTGGTAACGAAATGACCCTTTCGTTTCCGATTTTTTGGTCAAAAACGGTCACTACGTTCCATTACTGTCACTTTGTTCCGAGAACCATCAATTCCAAAAACAACTGTCACTTCGTTTAAGATAAATTTGGAATTCACTATCAAGTCTATGTATTCACTATTTAAAATTGTACTAAAGCATGATTTGTGTCGTTGAAAGGTGACATCTTCAAACTTAAGGAAAATGTTAATGTACATCGTGGTCGTTTGTTAAAGATTAAACATGATAAAAAATACCTTACACATATTCAACCAAAACGTGGTTAACCTGCTATGATATCGATATTTACGTTGAAAAACCGCAAACCATCAGCTGATCAATTATTTTTAAAGTTACAAGGAAAAATTGTATGAAATTTTCTATTTACAGATGATGTAGTAACGAAGTGACACTTTCGTTTCCGCTTCTTTGTCAGAAACTGTCACTTCGTTACGTGTCATCTCGTTACAAGTTGTAACTTACAACACCAACTGTAATAGAACAGTTCATAAAATTGTTCAAGCAACGTTAATAACGTTACTCTTATGGGAAAACGATCAATCGTAACCCGTGGGAAGATTTTAATAATTAAATATAATATATGTATGTATCGCAGTGATTTTCAAACGCGAAAAAAATAAATAAATAATGTTACCACTTTTTGGTAACGTTGCTTGACAGGCGTCTGAGGCTTATGTGGCCTGTCATTGGTGTTTTTTGAGCGCGCTCGGCCAATCACCGAAAACCAAATCACGGAAAGGCGATTTTCTTCCCTTAAAATATTTTTGTATTACAGTCCTCCCCCTCTTAAGTGGCGCACTTAAGGAGAATATGTATTTCCGCTAAAATTTTTTTTCGCCTTTAAAAATCAGGACAATATGTCATTGGTGAGAACTACATATAGTTTTGTAACAACATATTTGTAACAAGTGTGCCGTGTCATTTTATTCCAGTTCCATAAATTATCTTGTTATATTTTTTTATTGAAGTAGCATAACCAGTAAATTTAAATCATTGCAGTATTTTTTTCGTTAATTTTTTGTTTATAAAAATATGTTTTTGCTTCTCCTTCTATGAGTGATCTTCAAAGACATTGATCAATGCTAAAAATTCAAATTAATTGTGTATTCTGAATTTATTTTTATTCAGGTAAAAAAGATACTTTGTTTTCAACACTAAACATCTAAAAAACCTTGAACGGGATGGGATGTGATTGGGTGAATTATTCCGCCTCCTGCTCAAAGTTCATGACTTTACGGTGCAGTCGAGGGCTGTGCTTAGGGTCCCCCACATAAGTTGATCGGTCAACATCGAGATTACCCGCTACGCCCGATTTCAGCACAATGTTCTTCTGGATGCATCGCAGGTCGGCAGCAGTTTGAATTAACTTTTTGGGCAAACAAAACAGATACACTCGTTACTTCCAATATCACAAGGTTTTTGATTCTCGAAAATATGGTCCGTATCGGGGTCAATAGTCATAAAGTATCCATTTCGTCTGTTTTTGGGACATTTTATCACGAAAAGCGTCCGTATTTGAAGAAATCGTCCGTATTGAGAGTAAGGACTGTACGAACGTTTTTTTCTCGAATTCGTTTTTTTCACTTTTTATACACTCCCTGTGCACTTATCTTGCCAGCACTTATCTTGCCAAAACCCTGATGGTGCGTTTATCTTGCCAATTTTTGGGGAAAATATTTTCCAAAACATACGCCTACGCACTATGCATTTATCTTGCCAAAAAAAAATTCAAAGTGAATAAGCAACGCTATTTCTTATATTTTTTAATGATTTCATTTTTGTCTATGCATAAAATATGAAGAACAAGTAACTTCATATATAGTTAAGATGATGATTAATAAGTACTTTTTACTGATTAAAAATGGTGACCAAAGCATTGTGTTAAGACAAAAAAGGCGTTGCGTTAACGCATAACTAGGGGGAATTCCTAATTTTTTTTATTCCAATACAGTCCCTGTTTCATCGAGGGTTTAATGCCGTTTAATAAATTTGGTAGTCTCGTTCAATTTTCGGTAAAAATGCACAATTTTGTAGTCGTGGATGTTTTTAAAGCCGGCACTGTAATAAAAATAAATAATTTTTCAGAATTTTTTAGAATTGATTAACGTTATACAATTTCGAAACATTCTAAAGTTAAACTAATAGCCAGATCGTGCATTTATCTTGCCAAATCTTGAAAAATCCATGATTTCCAGCTAATCCGCCTACGCCATGTGCGTTTATCTTGCCATTTGCACTTATCTTGCCAATTTTTGGGTCGGCGAATGTGCAAGATAAGTGCACAGGGAGTGTAATTAGTTTTTAGAGGTCTACAATGTAGCTCAAGTTTGTTTTTCGTGATAGATAGAAATATACAGTATTTCTAACTCCCAGGGGAACGTGAGATGTTATTTTGCCAAAAAATGAGCTAAACTTGAGGGTCGTTTTAACTGGTGAAATCTAACCAGATGGACTTTCTATCTAACTAAAAAGGCCTATCTGCATAAAATAATAACATAAACCTGACCCCTTAGACTTCACGCCTTACAACTGTCTATCAATTTGACATTTGACCTTTAGCTTGCCCTTTCCTGACCTTGCTCGTCTTCATTTAACTGTATCTCGACAATTTTATTGACACCATCCGGGCCAAGCTCAACGGGTACCGATAACACAACATCATGTTCGTTTATGTTATATTTTCCAGTTGCATATGTGCAAACCGGAAATACATGCCGAACGCCCTAAATTTACAACTCGTAGTAAATGAATTGAGGAAAAAAATTATAACTTACGGAGCAAATAGCTTCGACGATTTCGGCAACGGCAAATCCTGCACTCCAATTTGTGTATCCTTTTAATGCATAGATGTCGCGCGAACCAATTTGAATCTCTTCGCTGATTTTATTCTGAATTTTGAAATTTTCGGTTCAGTCAAAAATTTGATTTACAACCTTTAACAATGTTTTCAATAAATGTAAAACACAAACTGGATAACGTCATAAACTCATCTAATCATGAATTCGTTGCCCAATTGACGAAATGAAAAAATTGAGACCGTTGGCCAATAGCGAAAAAGCTCAACAATACCCTTTATGATGAAAGGGTAATTGGTCGAAATATTTTTGATGAATCACCTTCATTTTGTTAATTACACCACCTAACCATTTGACTTTTTTTCCGAAAAAAAGGTGTTAATTCAAATGCAAATTGTTAAGTCAAATGCAAACTGTTAAGCCACATGGGTAGTGCGTAGGTTAAAACCCTGGAAAACTTGAAACTATAAAAAAATGATATAAAACAATATAATGAACGAAAACATCCAAAAAATTGTTATACACCGCCTGANCGACTTCAATTTCTTCAAAGGAAAAAAAAAGAAATGTTGTATAAGATAACACAGAAGGTGCCATCTCCGTAGAATTAGCACATTTGCCAAAAAATAATACGCTAAATCAATAAAAAATTCAAATGACCAAAATTCGATCACTGAATGCGTTAAAATTACAATCAGGTGGGTATATGATAAATTGTACGCTACGTTTTAGATCACCCTAATTCAGCATTCAATTTTATTTAAGGGTAGTACGGTCAATTTGTTTACAAATGAACATCATTTTCTTATTTGACCGTGTTGTATGCGTATAATTCACTTCAAGTAAACCTTAGATATATCATGAATGAGTTCAAGTGCAAAAACTTTATTTCCGCCAAAAAATTCTAGAAATTTTGACCAATTCAAAATTTTGAAAATATTGGGTGAAATACGAAATCGTTCACAATAGTGGTCTTTGCTAAAATTTGTTTGGGTATTTCGTTTCAGTTTATTTTACTTTTATAATTATAAGAAGACTTCAAAGTAAGTACACACTTAATTTGATGAAAAACTAAGACCGCATTATTTGCTAAAAACACCATATATTATCATTTTTACTCAAAAAATGGTGTCCAAAAATTACATATTGGAGTAACCTGTGAATACGGCAAACTCTGACGATCTTATTCTTTTTTCAAGCCAATTGCAAGTGCTTTGACATCAGTTTCTACAGAGAACATTTTTTGATTTTGTCCAAAAAAATATTTTTTTTTTGAGTTGAAACTTCAGAGAAACAATAAAAACTCATTATGTCGCGAACAAAAAATTATTCCCAAAATGTTCTCTGTAGACTTAAAAGTTTATTGTTATAGGAACGGTTTGCGAAAAAACGCAAAGAAATCCATAGAGCCATTAATTCACATTACTCGTTTAAAAAAACCGGAAGTGCCAAGTTCACGGTCTCACTGAAGTTCACTGCCAATAGTTATGGTCCCGCAAAAAACGGGAAATGAATCACAAAGTATGGATATAGGTTCTCAGGGTAATCCCAAATTGATATAATGTATGCCCTGTCTCCAGGAAGCCTTTCTTTTTTGCATTTTTTTGTAAACAAATTGACCGTACCACCCTTAAGAATAGTGACTTTTAGAGATGGTAATTTTTGGACCAAATCCACGAGACGTTTGCGCTCACGGAGCACGAGGGTTAAGTCCAGTGGGTCACAGGTGTTCGTATAACTGTGTGATTATCGTCACACAAGCTGGTAATGGCCGGTTTTAAAGGATAAAATTATTTGCAAAGATTGTTTTACGAAGTAGTCGAGTAATGGGAATCCATCTAGATTCTAGATTCTAGACCAATTAAAAAACATATGTCTCCAGTCATTTTAGGAAGATTTTTGAGAATTACAAAAAAAATTCATCTTCGTTTTTTGTTCCAAAAATTTTGTCCATGAAATTTGGTTTATCAGCGTCTATCAGCGATTTTGATTGAGGCCGTTTTGATGTGATATGAAGGAAAATAGGCCGTCGTGTGACGTTAGTCACACGGTGACCCCTAATAGTTCAATTTGTTGTGTGTTAAACGTTTCATGGTGAAGGAAGAAGAATAGGGCTTCGGTGTGTGATTTTGAAAAAAAACAACATGGGTAACTACCCCAAAACGGTACGACGATATGAAAGTTCCGACCGTACCACAGTTAGTTTATCTTACGTTATTTAAACTATCTGAAAACGCGGAGTATAAACCATCGTCAAGCATGGAAAGTCATATAGGCTCAAGTGGTTAAATAATAAATTAAATTTGAGAAAACTAACCGGCCAAATCGACGTGTACAAAAAACTTCGTGGTCTTCGAGTGCCTTCCAACTCGGATAAATACATTTGCAATTTACGCATTGTGCGTCATGTTTGGAAATATGCACAGAAAACTCGTAATTTGTGTCGAAAATAGCGGCACAAATTCGGCACTTGTAACAGTATTGGGATCGATCAATTTCTTCGTCTTGTTGCTCATGTTTAATTAATTTGCTTGTAGTTTCTCCATCTTCCTCGGCTTCATCATTTGTCTTTCGCCGCGTTCAAATTACTTGAAATAATTGAATGTCATATAATTCACGATGTGTTGATGCTGAAATTGAGGTGAACTTCGAAATTCTTGGACTTCCGAGAATTACACTTCTCAGAAGGGGCAAAAAGACTGATTCAGATAGTGTAGGTAATACAAGTATATCGTTGAAAAATTACGTAAATTGCCTAGACCACGTTAGTGTCAGAATGGGGCGTGATGAACTCTTCGCTTATTTTATTTTACTCTTGACCTTCAAAAAGTTCTAGCATCTGCTACAGACATTTTAAAAAGACAATTGTTATATATTTTTAATAACTCTCCGAGCTGTACAATTTGGCAAAATTAGTTTTTAAATTTTGGCCCCAGAAATGTTTTATGCTTTATGTTTCAAAATGAACAAAATAAGCTAAGAGAATAAACTACTCACGTCAGAATCGACACACGGTATATATATTTATTTGGTTAACCAGCATAGCCTATAGCCTATAGGCTATAGGCATAGAAATAAAGGTCCAAAATAAATTAAGGATGGGCCTAACCTATTTTCTGAGAAATCAAATCTCAGAGATGGAGTAATTTTCTCTTCAAATATAAGCCTCATTAATATTAACTTTGTGCATGCCAGGCCAAAAAAATTTATCAAAAAAAGCCTGAAAAGACATGATTTTAAAGATTTTCAAAAAGGATGTTGTCCAAATGATTTTAAAAATACCATTATACCTTAGCCTCTATAAAATACCATAATACCTTATCACGGGGCAAATCTCACACCTTATAACCAACCCGCTGTATTTTTGGAAGCTGATCTTTTGGACGTTTTGGGTGAAGTGAAATTTCTGATTTTTCATCAATTGGGAATATTTTACGACTTTTAGTTTATAAATCGTGATTATTTCCATGTGAACGTTTTTATAATCCACTATAATACTGAATTAAGAAGTAAATACAATGATCAGAATTTCTAGACATTTCGACTTTAGAGATAACACAAATGAGTTGTGCATTTCATACGATGAGATGCACTGTAAGGCAACACGTAAAACAAAACGAGACACAATGGATACCAAGTCAAGTAGTGACGACTTTCACGATATAGTCAATTTTTTGGTTAAAAAGCCTGTGGAGGTGGGATATTATTGATGAAAAAAAACGCGTACGGAAAATCATACAATTCATTCATCATACCGCTTTTTCCTCAAAAAACCGGCCGTTTACCCCATAAAGGCCGCTTTTTTCGAGAACCGAAAACGGCCTCTATGGAATTAAGGACTGTATCAGACTTTCCCAAACTTCCAGAAAACCCCATTTTGATATGTTCCAATGATTTTCAAGCGCGACTTAAAAATGACTCAATAATTCGAATTCAAAGTTGAGTGAGAATTCCACTTTTTTCTAAAGTTTTGGACCCTAAATTTGAACACAAAAAGATAACTAACAAAATATAAATATAAAAAGCAAACATTCTATTTTTTATAATCAGCGTTGGGCGGATTTCAACGGGCTGTTGGATGAAGGACTTTGGCCGGCGATACTTTGCTGTCATTTCGCGTATGCCATGGGGTTCGAGTCTAGCTTCATATCGAGATTCGGCGAAACGCCCCGTTTTCATCTGTAACCGCTCATGCCCATATTATCTGCTTAATAAAGTTGTTGCAATAATTTTGAAAAATTGATTAAAAAATATTTTCTCTGGAACATCAATTGTAAGACGATGGCCATGACGATGTTGCAACATGTTGAGCTGGTGAAAAATCATCTCTGTACAGGGGTTCGGCATATAAGGGCCCCTAAACTCGTCCACGTATTTTGGCTACAAATTTGTAGCCAGCACCTCTATATTGCAAAATTTAATCTCTAAAAACGATCTCATTTTAACAACTTTACTTCAAATTTTATTCTTTATTTTTGGAGGTAACACTCATAAATAAATATTTTTTTATTTAGGACACGAAATACAAAACCTCAGGTGGTCATTGTTAATTAGTCCCACGCGTTGCTTGTTTAATTTTGTCCGTAACACGCTGATAACTCCGAAAAACCTTTTTTTATATCAAACCAAGTGACAGATGTTTATCACACACTTTTTTTTGTATTTATAATCCATGTAGTAAAAATACCAAAGAAAAACAAATATATTTTAACTTTCAGGGCCATCTGATTAAAATGTCCCTTTAAACTATTTTTGCATGTGTATTATGACTTGAAATGTATTGTTCATAGCGCGAGTCCGTAAGATTCGAAACAAAAAAAAAAATTAGTGAAAAATATTGAACCGTTTGTTTGCAATGGCGTTTAAACGGCGCGGCTACAAATTTGTAGCCAACGTACGTCGACGAGGTGCGTCTTTCCAAATACGTGGTCGAGTTAAATAAGGCGAACATTAACGGAATGTTTAAATGTGGTTAATTTTTTGTTTTAAAGTTAGAATTAAACTTATAACCAAATATCAAATCAACTGGCTCTTGGACATCACTTCCTGAGTTGATTGAAAGTGAAGTTAAATCTTGTCACCAAGGTGGATCGTCTGGCATGATGATTTTGCCATTTGTTTTGTGCCCGATATGCCGTCGAATCTTATAACGTAACGAAACCATCAATCTGCTATAGTAACCTACGTATATGCATGCCATAGTTGAAATAGGCCTTACAACCAAAGACAACTCGAAAGCTTGTCGGTGATATATCATAACGTCTCTGTCTAAGATACGTCCTTTTTGACCATTGTATTCGCTATCTTTCAGACAATAATTTTGACGTCACGTGCGCTACACATATCTTTGAATAGAGCATTGTTGAAATCACAACCACGATCGCTCTTTCGGGATAAATTTTCTTTCTAGACCTTACGAAGAATGCATCGATTCCTCTATCAGGGTGAGTTAGAATTTACTCTCGTGGTTTTGCTGTTGAACGGCACATAAACAAAGTCCGAATATAGCGTGTGTAATGCACAATTTGGAAGTTGTACACAATTTGGGAGTCGTGCATAATTCTTAAAATTTTCATTATCAAGTTGACTTTTAGTTTTCTAGGGCGTTATCGAGTGATCAACATAACTTTTTGCTAGTCGTATAAATTAACGAGAGACTGAACTCGTTAACTAGGTAATACCCGTTAACTAGGTATCTGTTACCTGGGTAGCGACTGTATCTGTATTTGCATGCTACTCTTACAAACTTACATATTACATATCAACTACAGTCCTCGTCCCCAAATCGCCAAACCCCAATTCAGAAAGAATACCCAAAATCGGCAAGGATTTTTTTCCTTTTTGTTGCCGATTTGGGGACGAGGACTTCACTGTATGTTGGTGCTCATTGTAGGATTGCCTATGATTTGTAACACTATTCTGTCATCACCGCGACAGACTGACCGCCGACACGGTATATGATCGACACGGTATATGATCGACTAAGACTAGTAACTCTAATTCGTAAAACATATATGTATACATCTTTACTATCTTTATACTTCAAATGTATTATTTATGTAGTTATGCGTGTTATATACATCATCCATGCCATTTATCACAAGAGTATGTGTTATAGACCTAGCGACGATGTATTTCGCATAAATGCGTGGACACTTTGACTTCTATCGTGCATTGGCGGTCTCAACCAAATATTTGACCAGGCGAACTCGAGCATTTTATGCGAAAATAATTTATGGTGTTAAGCATGTTTTTATTGTCAGAATAAATAAATACAGTTTATGAAGCAACGGAAGTCAAGGAGTCGAATGGAGTGGAAACATTGAATAAAAAAAAATGATTCAAACGTATTTTTATGACGAAATTTTTTTTTCGCCCGATAACGGCGTAGTGCGTAGGCGGGTGGCTGGAAATCATAATCCTTGATATATCTAAAACCGATGAAAACCGTTTTTATTTTAGCATAAATAGAAATTCCGAGTTATTCATTAAATTACTAACATTTTTCGCAAATTTTTTTTTGTTTTGCTTGTATGGCCTTAATTAGGCAAAAAGAGCTTTTAGGTAAATTTTTCATTTTGGGACCGGGAAAGTGCTCGAAAGGTGTTTACTAAAGGAAGCTTTTTGAAATTCGCAAACCGTCTTTTATCAAACTACCCCCTATAATTATTAAAAAATTTTTGTTGCAACAAAATAAATTTGGTTCAGCCTTTTTAAAGACCGGTCAATAGCGTTTTTTACATACGTCACCGGGAAACCGTTATAAAATGGTCATAATCTAAAATTTTTTTATTCAGTGTTTTTTTTCTCGATTTTTTGATCGCTATCACATGAAAAATCGATGTTAATTTCAGTTTTCGAAATTTTCTAATCTTATACTAAAACGATTTATTCAATAAGCGCTGAAAAACATGTATGACACTAACGACAGCAAAAAATAAAATATTTAAAATTATTCTATGAAAGTTCGAAATTGTTTCATTGTGGCCCTTATTCAGAGAAAATAGATTTTTTTTTCAGATAGTCTGGTTAGTAATGTTTTTGTTTTTTTTTAATTTTTATATTTTTGTATTCCCATATGGAGGTTAGTAAAGTTTGCCAGATTATCAGACAAAACTCAAATCTCTCAAAATAAGGGCCACCCTTCACACCGCATTTTGGCCCCTATTATGCGTTAACAAATATTTTCAATGATAATGGCCACTATTATGAGAGATTAATGCCCATTTATGGACCAAAAATGCCTATTTTCGCCCTTATGAGACAAAAAAGCTTTTTCGTCAAAAAAGTGGCCCTTATCATGACTAAGTGGGCCAAGGTGGCCCTTAACATGAGGGGGACTGTAGTTACATGTTTAAATATGCTGTATTCTGATCTAAAAATTTATTCAAAAAATCTTTAATTCGAAGAATCTTTAACAGAGTGACGCGAGTGATTGGTCGGCCAATTTTTTGTGATATGATATTTTTTGTAATTGATATCTCATCAGCTTTACTTGCTCTTGCAAAAGCCAGTCGTTTCATCAGAATTATTTTATAATTTATTTTAAGTTCATAACTTAAAATGGTATTTCTGTTTTTTGCTCATGTCATTAATACACAATTTAAACGACGAAAGAATTAAAAACAGATAAATACACGGGGTGCGCCGTTAACCGGCACCTAAATTTTTTTGAAAACCTGCCGGTAACGGCAAATAGACCGGTTAACGGAGACATGCGTAGGCGAAATCGGGGAAAAATGGCGACCTGTCGGTTAACGGAAAATAGGGCTGCCGGAAAAATAAGAATTTCAAACTTTTTTTAGGCTCTTTTTCGACAAAACGTTATTTTCCCAACACTTACAGACTTGTTATCATGCCTCGCAAGAAAAAATAGTTCGGCTTTCCCGAAAAAAACGTTTTCTTGGGAAAACCGCGCTGCCGTTGAACTCAACTTGTTTATTTTTACATTTTGAAATATAAAGCATACGTTTTATATTTCTGTGCGCTCAAAATTGAAAATGTAACATTAGTACCGCGGTCTTTTGTGGAA
This sequence comes from Oikopleura albicans, assembly GCA_004367875.1. Classification (NCBI taxonomy): domain Eukaryota; kingdom Metazoa; phylum Chordata; class Appendicularia; order Copelata; family Oikopleuridae; genus Oikopleura; species Oikopleura albicans. The sequence continues at coordinate 19,897 of SCLG01001638.1, forward strand.
AAGTTTTCCGGTTAATACGTTTTTTGGAGAAAATACAAGAAAAAGTTTTCGGAAACTAAAAAAAAACGTTATTCGAAGAAACTGAAAAAAAAAACGGTTTTCGGAAAAACTGAAAGTTTTTTGGAGAAAGTGGAGGAATACGATTTTCGATTTGCTTTTTAGTAATGCGGTATTTGAGTACAGAACACTAATTTCGTTTTATTTTGAAAAGTGTTAAAATTCTGAATTCCAGTGAAATTCGGCATATCGGGGTTTCAGACATCAGTGACATCACTACTAGTAACCGTAGTTTGTAAGATTTTTAGTTATCTCCAAAATCCTGTGGAGTTCATATCCATCACTCTTTGCGTTCACGTAACGTTTTTAAGTTAACGGAACGTTTTTCTGTTCACAACTTTTTTTTGTCTAAATGCAACGTTGTTGTCTTAAACGAGCAGTTACTGGTATATTCCAGTAACTTCGGGTAATGAAATTTCACGATTCCACTTAGTTTAATCTGGGGAAGACAATGAAAACTTTGTATGGTCGATCCCCATATAGGTTTACATGGATTACATGGATTTACGTAACCTTGCTTTCACACAAAACACTTTCCGGTAATGCAATAGCCTTGCGTTAACGCAACGTTTTTTGGGGGTACATTAGTTGTGCTAACTGTCGTGGTCCATTAAACCCACATGTGGGTTTATTGCTGGTTTTTCGAATGTACTCGCGAACGGTTAGGGTTATAACAAAACGGCGAACGGATTATGAATCTACCACCGAAACTACGTTTTTGTTTTGTTCTTGACATATCTTTTCATTAACCCTCAACACCCATATTGGACTGAAAGTACCCAAGCATACTGATATAATTTGTGTTCATATAAATACAGAATTTTCTTTCGAAAGTAATTTGATAATACGTTAAAATTTATACAAAATTTATAAAACGTTTGCAAATTAATTTTTTGACATTAAGAAATGTCATGTACATGTATAACCTAATGTGCTGTTATCGTAACAAATACTCAACTAAAAACTGATAGAATAAACTAGTGTTATAAATTGAGATTAGTTATAAAAAGAGTGTGGAAATCTTGGTTGAAGTTTTTTTTATTGTGAACATTTACGTATATCATATTTTGAACTCATGTGCCGTTAACGTAACGAATCCCAAAAAAACAAATTTTTATTAAACCAATTTATTTAGTACAGTCCTTCACCATTTGTCGGACGCTCATTTATCGGACGCTATTTTCGAGAACCGAAAACGTCCGATGAATGGTGAAGGACTGTAGTTATTTTTGACTATTATCAAAAGAAACAAATTTAATAAAATACACTATCTCGCAACGTTAACTCACCTTTGAAAAACTTAAAAAACATAAATTTGACAACATTATATTAATAAAGTATATTACACCACCTGCGCAGTTATCTTTCCACCAAATTTTTCAAAAAGCGGAAAGATAACTGCACCGACGGGGCTGAGCGGAAAGATAACTGCCGGAAAGATAACTGCGCAGGTGGTGTAATAAATTTTTAGATGACAGTTAGAGGTTTAATAATTCGTTGGAAAATCAGAAATTGATTCACTAGTTAAAGTGTGATAATGAACTGAAATAAACCCAGATGTGGGTTTAATGGACCACAGCGTTAGGTAGTGGACCACGACAGTGGTTACGCGTTAGGTAGTGGACCACGACAGTTAATATTAGGAATGGTGTCAAGAATAACAATATTTAAAGCCTTTTTAACTACTATGTCCATTTTGAGGGCAAAAAATATAATCGAAAATAAAATAAAAACTGCCGGTTAATGGATACATGCGTGGGCATTTTTGCTGGAAAATTTTCGAGCAAAAAACTGCCGGTTAACGGCAAATAGCGTAGGCGTTACCGGTTAACGGCAAATAGCGTAGGCGTTACCGGTTAACGGGGTGACGGTTAACGGCACAACCTGTGTATTGAATTACGACATTCTGAGATTTAGAATAAAAAAACAAGAGTAAATAACATTATCTTACCAAAACACTAAATTCCATTAAGTTACCAAACCCTCCCTAAATTACTATTTTTCAACTTTTCCGCCTACGCCCTAAGCCATTATGTTAACAAAATTCCGTTATGTAACCAGTTTCTCCGGTTTTACTGTGGTAACATAACGGCGCAGGTGGTGTATCTTATTATGTACACCAACTAACCATGTGAGATAACACCATTTGGAATAACAGTTTGCATTTGAGACAACAGTTTGCAGTTGAAATAACACATTTTTCGCCTTTTTTGGCTTTTTCTCCCAGTATTTCCGCCTACGCACTACCCATTTGAGATAACAGTTTACAATTGAGATAACACTTTTTCTTGAACATCTTTCATCAATTCTGACAAGAATTAACTCCCAAGGGACATTGTAGCTTCAATGTATATTTAAAATGTTTCATAACATGTACTTTATTTTAAGGTACAACGTTCAAATGGGATAACGTAGAATGTAAATAACTTTACAATGGACAACGTAAAATTGGTCTAAGACGCCTTTTGGATAACTTACAATTTGGTATAACGTGAAAAATGTATCCACCAATACCAGAAGTATCAAGTCAATACAGGGGGTCGCCAAATAAGGGTCGTTTTCGTGTTTTGAAAAAACGACCCTTATTTGGCGACCCGACCCGTATTTGGCGAACCCACATTTTTTGTCTAATAGTCTGATATATAGTTCACCAATCAAATACCCTTAAAATGAGATTTTTTTATATTTGTGATTTTTATGATCTGAGTTTATTTTGAATTTATTTAAAGTTAAAATAATAAGGTCGATATTTTTGTCCCATTTTTACTTTATTTTTTGATCCTTTATTTAAAAGTTAATTTTTAATTTCTGATTTTACAAAGAGTTTTTTGAGGCTTTATGGTCAACCTTATTTGTACCAACTGTATCATTTCGAGATATATCAATTAGTAATGTGTAAACTTCTAAAATTGAAAAGCTTATTTTCAGAAGAAAAGTCTTTTTTTATTTCATTACGAAAGGTCGCGACTTATTACGGAGGGTACTAGTACCAGATAACTGCGGGCACCTCGTAGTAGAACACGTTTTCGTTGAAAAGGTAAAAAAACGCAACTCGCAGAAAACATTGTTCGCCGAAAAACGTTTTTCGTGGAAAAACAAAACAAAAGTTGTTCGCCGAATATTCCTTCGGGAGCTGCTTATTACTGTCACCTTGTGGCGGAAATTCGGCAAAAAACTTTTTCTGCGAGATGCCGTGGTGTCATAACTGCGTGGGCTGCCAGATAACAGCGCAAAGTGTACAATAGGTTCAATCGTAAAACATGCTTGAATAAAAAGTTGCCATATAACTGCGCAGGGGTTGTAAAATACACCATCTACCTGCTTAAAGTAACACCAAAATGAGCAAAAAAACTGTTACTTTAAGCGAAAACTGTTACTTTAAGCAGGTAGGGCGTAAGTTAAATCGAAAAAAAGTTCAAATAGTGTTACTTTAAGCAAAACCAGGCTTTTTTCTGTTACTTTGAGCGGAAACAGGCTTTTNTATGTCGAACATCCATTTATATTAATGTACGCATGTTACACTAGCTGAAACAGGGCATAACCGTACACCTTACCCGTATAGGCTGAAAGGAAAAAAATAGGCTGAAAGTGTGGCGAGTTGTACATGTGTACACAAAAATATCCCTATAAGGTATAGGCTATACTGTAGGCTTTACAACTCGCCAAACTTTCTTTTTTTTTCGTTCTTCGGGAGTTGAGGTTTTTTTGGGTTATAGCAAAAACATTAACTGGCCACGTCTAACATAAAAACTTTCATGATACATTAGTCAGTAGCAGTGTTCCAAAAATGCTACATTTTCGCGTTGAAGCCCCATGACAGTGTGGCGAGTTCCTGCGTGATCCTATTTTGGAAAACAACTTTCCAATGTTCTGGTCTAGGCCGCCTTCAATGGGCCAATTATGGCCTATGAACCATACTTCCTGGTTTGATGTTTGGTATATAATTTTGGTATATACTTACAATCTTTGTTTCAGGTAAAACCTAGCGAAGCAGGGACTTACCAATCCCTTAATCCAACATCATTGAGGAATTTGTAAGTATCTGCTTCGCTAGGTTTTACCTCAAAAAAGGATTGTATTTATATACCAAAACTATATATACGTCCACTAATTACCCACTAATATATACGGTCTATAATATACCCATTCATCCTTCATCGTCATATATGTATATAATTACATATCAAATGTATGGTTTTCAGTTTTTATTAGTCAACAAATCCACCTACCNATTACGGAGATACAAAATGGTGCAGCCTTAAATAAAAACCACCAATGTTTTTGTGACAGTGAAATTTACGTAATGCGAGGTCAAAAAATGAGTTACATGATCATTTCTAGAAAATTTCCCGCTCGTTGGCTTATCCGGCCGGTCGGTGTATAAAACTAATGAATTGCGCAATTCTCCGCTCGTTGGCTTATCCGGCCACCCATTTTCGCACATTTTCCTGCTATTCCGCCTACGCCCTGAGGGTTTATCCGGCCGGGTGAGGGTTTATCCGGCCGTTTTTGGAAGGTGAAAGTGGCCGGATAACCCCTTAGGCGGTGTATATAATTGTATATTAAGCTAAAGGATGAATGGGTATATTGTATATCCATTATAAACCCATATAATTGATAATTTTGGATTGAGGGATTAGTAAGTCTCTGCTTCGCTAGTTTTTAACTCACTTATATACAGTCATGTATATGTATATACATGTATATATATACAGTCCTTATCTTTTAAAAACCGACTATTGTACTCCTACTGCATGAACATTTTTCCTGTGGGATAACTAGTATAATTATGGGAGAATATCGAGGACAATATCCACATCAAACGAAATTGATGTTCCAAAAATTTTAATTGATGTTCCAATATTTTTTTCCGCCTATTACACACTATGTATCACATTTTATGTCAAATAAATTTCATATTGACATACCCCCAACATGACATTTATGAACCATGAACATAATGTGTCTATTTTCTTCCCCAAAGTCAACTTCAAAAGTTACAAAAAAAAATGTTCGATGAATAATCTGAAAACATGAAAAGGTGGTTTGCTGCCTCTTGTGACCGGAAGTAAAAAAAAAATGATCAAAGAAGAACTTTTGGAAAGAAAAAACGAACAAATTAACATAAAGTTGTGATTTCCGGTAACCGGAAGTAAAGCTAAAAACCCTCAACATTTTAGGGTCATGCACAGCGACCTTACTATGACTGTCACGTACATTTTGGGTAGTTAGCTACCCACTTAAAATGTTTCCCTTAAATAATTTTAATACACCACCTACCTGCTTAAAGTAACACCAAAATGAGCCAAAAAACTGTTATTTTAAGCGGGGTTAATTACATTAATTATCAACAAAATGAGCAAGAAAAAAAACTGTTACTATAAGCGAACAGTGTTACTTTAAGCAGGTAGGTGGTATATATTATATAATTTTCGCTTTAACCCCCGTCTTTGATGGGCACAAAGTTTTAAAACTTTGTCCTTGAATTATTTTATATAACCCG
>SCLG01001640.1:0-10578 GCA_004367875.1 Oikopleura albicans
CGATATTGTGCTGCGTCATTGTCTATGATGATATGACGTCAGCAGTTTCCTCTCTTTTCGAAGATATAGTTTTTTTATTAATGAACTATTTATTATACGTTTTGCAATTAAGAATCAAAACAACCGTATATTTAAAATGTAATGATTTATTACATTTTGATTCAGCAGGAACATTTGAAGAAACAAATGAAATTATATATGGGTAAAAACCCTCTATCCGGTTACTAACTTTACTGAGTTGTCTAATTATATTATTTTTTACAAAAATTGAAAATAAAACTCGACGTTCTGGAAATAAACATATTGCTTCCAAAAATATTTTTGCGCGCGCTCTCTGATTGGTTGCGTGCCCCGAGAAGTCTGACGCGCTTCTTTTGTTTCCTTGTTTTGGGCGTCGTGTTCAAGTTCAAAATACAATACTCACGGTACGAACGTTGATAAGAGCTGTAAATTATAGCCTGTAACTGGCAGAGAAACCGTCATATTTTAACGAAAAACGTTATATTTGGGAGGGGGGAGTTTTTCTCACAGCTTCGAGAAAACGGGACCAGATCGTCGTTATTATATTTTGTTATATTTTTATGATTTAATTCAAATAAAATATGGAATCAAAAATGGAAATTCGGTCGTGGAAAGATATCAATCGTCTTTTAAATCATGCAGTTTAGGGTGCCCACGGAGAAATATATGACTTTTAAAAAGTGCTCTGATGAAAAATAGGCCCACCAACGTATAGTCCTTGATTCAGTGATGAAAAATTTGTATATTGCAGTGATTTTTGGTAACGTTGCTTGACAGTGCGTCTGAGGCCTATGTGGCCTGTCATTGGTATTTTTTGAGTGCGCTCGGCCAATCACCGAAAGGCGATTTCCTCCTTTTTAAATATTTTTGTATTACAGTCCTCCCCCTCTCAAGTGCCGCACTTAAGGAGAAATATGCATTTCCGCTTAAAATTTTCGCGTTTTAAAATCAGGACGATATACACCAGATGTAACCTTATCTTGGGAAAGCTTGGAGCTAAATTGAATCAAGATAACGAAATTCGGGTCATATTATCAAGATAACGGTGTATTGTGTAGGCGGATGATTGAAATTTTGTAGACGAGAATTAGATAATGGAAAATAGGAATTACGTAACTCGAAAGTATTACGAAATGTTTTTTACATGTTTTTTTTTTGTAAAGCGCCAAAATAGTGGAAAATAGCTGGAAAATATTTCGCAATACAAGTTATTAATGTAAAAAAACAATGTCATTTATAATACACCAGGTGCGCCGTTATGTTACAATTTTTCCCGTTCGTCCCGTTATGTTACATTTTTCTTTGCAATTAGTTTTCCAGTATTATCGCCCACGCACTACGCCGTTATGTTACAATTGTCCGTTATGTTACAACTTGTACAAAACACGTATTGCGCAATATTTTCGTTTTACGTAATCACTATTTTCCGTTATGTTACAATTTGTACAAAAAACACTTATTGCCCAATATTTTCGAGTTACGTAATCACTATTTTCCGTTATGTTACAATTTATACAAAAAAAACACGTATTGCCCAATATTTTCGAGTTACGTTATCACTATTTTCCGTTATCTTACAATTTGTACAAAAAACACGTATTGCCCAATATTTTCGAGTTACGTAATCACTATTTTCCGTCATGTTACAATTTGTACGTAGGATCCGTAATGTTACAATTTATAATTTTTTGGCGTTTTCCAGCGAAATCGCCTACGCACTGCGCCGTTCTGTTACAATTTTCCGTTATGTTACTTTTTTCATATCATTGTTGGTATTCCTAAGCTTCCGGACAGTGGGAACCCTAATTCAGATGCTCTTCTACTGAAACCGGCTGTTGAATTCAAAGAAAGGTGCCGATTTTGCAAAGACCGAGTTCTATCCCATCGAAAAGTTGGATATTCTAAAAAAGTGAAAAATCGTCTCATACTTGTAAAGTTGAAAAAATATACAAAATAAATAAAATGTCTTTTTTTTTCTTCAATATTATCTTTTTTTTTTAAATTGGCAGTTTCTTTTTAAACATTGTTTAGCAATAATGATTTTATGATAGATAATTAGTCCTAACTCCCATTACGGTCGTTTTCGGTTCTCAAAAAACGCGGCCGTAGTGAGATTAACGGCCGTAATGGGATCAGGGCCCCTAATAGGGTTAGTTTGGGATAAATTAATATCAAAATGTTGTATGTGATAGTTTAGCATTTGAAGGGTTATTTTTTGATTTTATTAAAATATTGCTTATTTTTGACAATATTTTTTCGGAAAATATCTTAGCTATCTCAGTTGGTTTTGTTAAATGAGCGCCTGTAATGGGAGTAAGGGCTGTATTTACTATTTATTTTATTTGTGGAACAAAAAAGATAATTTCCTTAAAATTGCTGTTTTTTTCAAAATTTGTATTCTTTCCTATTAGTTTCAACTCAAAATAAAGAACATTATCAGTCATGCCATCAAGTTCAATTGTTCTGCAATAAAATGGTCACGAATGAGGAGCTTGCAATACTGAAAGGCGATAACAGATGCGATACCCAGGGGGAAAAGTGTGGTTTTTGTGACAGTCCGACTTTTGAAGACGATGAAATGATCCGAATTCACTATGGTCATTGTACAGCCGCCCAAGAAGTTTTAAAAACACAAGCTTCAATGAATATGTCGTTATCAACACAACATTCAAGCCAAGACACAATCGAAGAATTAAGCCAATCCAGCAAAGATTCTAGTCAAGCAAGTTCACCTATAAGTCTGCGTCAGTCATTCTCAGCTACTTCTCTTCAATGTGACCCATTTTTTCAAGAAGACTCGAGGTCATCCGTAAGTCTAATTGAAACTTGATAAAGTTTTTACGAAAGGATTTTTTAATGTTTTTGGCGAAAACCGCGCCGGAGACAGGCCATACAGTGGGGACGCCGTTAACCGTCAACCCGTTACCCTTCCGTTAACTCTCAGAGGGAAGGAGTTTTTGGGAACCCGTAGGGGGAAAATGCGTGTAAATGAACGCGCACTTAAAAAATTCACAATAATTCAAAAAACTGGCAAAGCCAAGTTGTAGAACTCGTCAAACTACGTCGATCTGACTATTCAGAAATTGATTTGGGCCACCAGGGCCCCCTAGAGAGCTGTTTGAAATCTCCAACCTACGCAAAAAAAAAACACCGTCAATCGAATTTTCTCGAAAAGTTGAGGGCGGGTCACCAATACCCGTTTTGCCCTACGGGGCCTCCATATGCCTTAAATCGACGAAATTTCGCGAAAAAACCAGTTGCGTGTCTATTTACACGAACTTCCCCTTGTGAGTTAACTATTTGTGTCAAGAACTCCGTTGTTATATTTCCGATGTCCTTGTTCGTTATCTTGCGGATTTTTTATGCAAAAGTTGCAAGATAACAGCTTAGGGGGTTATTAGCCTATGTATACGAAACCGTTGTTTGAAAAATTGATGTTGATTTGTAAACAAATCGACCGGACCGTCTATTATGAAAACCGATTTATTTCGATATCAATAATTTTAGCATACAATTATGTACATCACATAACCCGTTATCTTAACACTTTTTGGGATTTGATTAACTTCGACTTCTAATTACTTAATCAAACGCCCTACCCCATTATCTTAACGAAATTACAATAGGTTAACAGTTTTAAACGTGTTATCTTAACATCACACGTTTAAAATTGTTAACATAATATAATTTCGTTACGATAATGGGGTAGGGCGCTTGGTTAAGTAATTACCTATTATGTATATCTTTTTTTTGTAGGATTCCGACGTTATATCTGCCGAAACTGTACCCAAAATGAAACACGTGGTAAAAACTTTTGCCGATGATTTATTGGAGAACATTAACTCCTCTAGTGTTGATATGGGTGTCACAATTGGTAATTTTATTGGTGATATGAAAACGCGTGATGACATGCTATATGTGAGTGATACTACAGCAGCTATGTGCCTGTCCGACCCTCTAATTGAAACATATCATATACCCGAGTTAAAAATTGACGAGAAAGTTCGTATGTTATCATATAGCGTACCGAAATTGTGGCTAGAAATGAGGATTGTCCCTTACAGTGACATAAGTCAATTCGTCAAATATTTCAATTCTCGCAGTTTCAAGCTTGGCTACCCAATTGTGTCTACTCGGACTTTAGATCGTCATTTTATTTCTGCGTTAAATATAAAACGTAAAATGTTTTCGGTAAATCAATGGCAAGAAACAACTAAGCAAAGTCGCTTACGTAAAGTGACCCCGAATGATATCAAAGCAATGTACTTATTTGTTAATGATCAGAGTTTTGCCGACCCGAAAGAGAAAGCTCCGATCACCCTGGACTCAAAAAAACTGAAAAAAATGGATCTTCATGTCGAAAAAGTGATTCGTGAAAATCGTGTGGAACTGTTTTTCCAGCTGGGCGATGATAATGTGCTACAAGTTAATCGCAGAATAACAAACATCAAAAGCGCAGAATTACATAAAGTTTGGTTTTACAATTTCAAATACTGAACGGTAGCCAGAAATTGCAACCCTCATTTCAACATGTTTTTAAACCGCCAGAAAGGTGCGTAAAAACAAGTCATATTTCCTATACACCAGATGTGCCGTTATGTTACACCCCATTATCTTACACTTTTTCACCAAAATTTTTCTTTGCACTACGCCGTTATCTTACAATTTTATTTTCTGTTTTATTATTTTAATTCATGTTTTATAAAATGTTAATGGTTATAAGGTCTGACATTTAAACCGTTGGGAATACTTAAGCCAAAGATTTCTATCATTTAATACAAATTGTAAAATCAAAAAACAGAGTTTAATGCTTCACGTGCATACTATGACCCTCCGGTGGAGGAGATGAGCAAATACCATTGGAATTTGTTATTTCCAATATGGATCCGTGAAATAAGTCATTTCGATTTGATCACGTGTGCGTGTCCGCAATGTGCCAGTCTGTCCTATGCAATTTCTTTAGGTACTGAACTTATTTTGAAAGTTGGACACGTCGAAAATATCGTATCAAAAGCAGAATTTATCGAAATTTGTTTCCAGGCAAAAGGTTGTGTTACACCCGATTTCGTCACTTCAAAAGGAAATGTGTACCGAATGACTTGTTGTCACCAGACATGTGATTGCTCCGAACTTTCAAAAAAATCGTTTTTTGACGTAACAAGTCGTAAAATAAGCAACTTGATAGAATATGGTGAAAAGCAACCAGACGTTAAATTCACACTTCGTGAAATTCTGAAGCCTACACCAAAAAAAGGACAAAAAACTGTCCCAGAAAGGGTTTAAATTATTTATACTATCAATAATACTGACCATGGTTTAATAAGACTTTTATACAGTCCTTGATTCCATAACGGCCGTTATGGAATTAGGCCCCTTATGGGGAAGGCTGTTAACTTGGGGAAAATTGAAATAACATGGCCTATTTAATTTTAAAATGTTTATTTTACGACTTATTCGTATTGATTTATGTGCCAGTTTTGTATTATGTTTAATTTCTGACGCCTGCATTGAAATGCCTTATTTTTCAATAAGTTAATAAAAAAACGGCCGTTATGGAATAATCATTTTTTGGAAGAAAAAAGCGGCCGTTATGGGATAATCATTTTTTGGAAGAAAAAAGCGGCCGTTATGGGATAATCATTTTTGGAAGAAAAAAGCGGCCGTTATGGGATAAACGGCCGTAATGAAAACGCCCCTTATAGAATCAAGGACTGTAATAAATAATGTTTATGACTTTTTAAATAATGTTTAAACGTTTTATTTTTTGAAAATCTTCAACCTTTTCTAGGGTCCGAAAATTTTTACATTCGTTTTGCTAATTGAAACCCTAAATTTTGATACTGAAGTTGCTCACAAATTGAATTTTTTGGACGCTTGGCGAAAAATTTGTCTTACACTAGACAACAATTTGGCTCATTATTACGCGGCAGTGAAGTCTCATTTAGCCATTTCAAAAATACAAAAAGGCGTGAATCAGCTCACCTCAGAAATAATAATGGAATGTGATTTCAGTGAACAGGGATCGAAATCACAATCATAAAATTACAAAATATATGTAGCTTTGTTTTGATTTTTTTATTTCTCACAAATATAGTCTCGACCTTCCAGTTCTGCAATTTATGTTTCCGAAAAACGTGCAAAACTAGGCAGTCCTGCACAACTGAGCAGTCTCTCATCATGTTACACTTTCGTTACTTTTTTTGTCAGATAACTTCTGATCGTCGGATTCAAAATCGTCGATACAAAATTTATAAATCTGTAAAATTTTTATTTTGATTACACAGTATGCGCCGTTAACCGACTTTTGAATCTTTTTCAAAAACTGGCCGGTTAACGGCGCAATGTGTAGTCGGTAAAGTATGTTATCTCCGAAAAAAAATTCGTCAAAAATGGTTCAACGTATTTTTGGCCGGTTAACGGGTCGTCTATGTATTGGAAATTTTTAAGTAAAAAACTGTTTTGGCTAAATTGTAGAGCTCAAAAAGTGTGTCAAAAATGTGTAAAAATGAAGTTCCGGAAAAGTCTTTAGCGAGCTTTAGAATGGTGCCAAAAAAGGCTAAAAAATAAAAAAAATAGCCCAAAACCGTTTAACGGGTTTTTGGCCAGTTAAAGGCGCATCCTGTGTATAATGTGACTACGTTTTTAAGAAAATGACAGTTTTTCGATCCCTGATAGTGAGGAGTATACACAAAAGGCCGGTTTGCATGAAACTTCCGCGTCTTATATGGGTACGAAATCTCATATTATTATTCATTGCATTCAAGTATATGGTTTTCGCGAAAAAAAATGTGATGGTGTAATTGTTGGCTCAGAACGCGTTTCCATTGAAAGTAATTTGATGATGTTTAAAGATGAGACTGAAAACAAAGTCAAGTCACCGGAGTTAGTGAAGTCACACCAAAATCGGTTACTATGCCATATAATTGACAACAATTTGTTGCTTAAATTTGATCGGGTAATTCAAATAAGTGACAACGGGACGGGTCAATTCATTAAAACTTATTAGACACGTTTTTTGGAGCATTACAATTCGTTTAATAAAATAATATATTGTTAATTCAGTCTTTTTGTAGCGAAATCCACGCGGTGTCCCAATCTATACGCGAGATAAAATATCTAAATTACAGCCTTCTCTATTTTCTTTAGTGTATTAGGACACCGCGTGGATTTCGCTACAAAAATACTAAAGTAACAATTGAGTGATTGAACTTATAATTATCTGTACTTAAGCACAAATTAATTAAACGTTTGAAAAGTAGAAAAAAATTGAACATGAAATGACCCAATTTAGCGGCCGAGTACAAAAGTCAACGTACATTAGTAGACTTGGCAAAGGAACGAAAGATCAGTGGCCAAAAACTTACTTTTGTTCGATTTATGAAAGCCCCAAGGCATGGAAAGAGCCTGATAGACTCCCAGGGAGCCCGTTTGAAATATAAGATGAGAAACAAGGAACTTACAAGCAAAATCTTTGATTCTGATACCATCCAAAGTTTTGTCTCTACCACCACATCAAATGAGGTCAATCAATCGTACTTGAATCATGAGTCGACAACATATAAAATTGATTTTTACGAAGGCACGTTAAACAAACTTAAATAGGTTCGAAATACTTTCATATTACTCAATATTTGTAATTGTGCAAAATTTTGTTATATTAAAGATAAAAAGACATAAAATACAGGCATGTAAGCTTTTTTTCTACTAAATTGATAAAATAAAGTTATAGGCTATAACTTATAGCCTATAACTTATAGCTTATAACTTATAGCATGTATATTGATATATTTGTTTAACATCAAAAGAGTCTATATATGCGATGAGTGGCGCGATGGAGTTGGGCCATAGTGTTCTTCAGAGCAATTATCAAAACACGGTTCAAAAATTTGGACTAGAACATAAATGTGGTATCCAAAGTATACGGGCTGCTAAAGCTAAAAAAACTCTTGATCCCGCCGATGATCGCGTCAAAATTGTCTGGAGTTTCTCTAACGACGTTTGTTTGAATGCATGTGCCGAATGTCTCAGAGGTGACGCATTTTGCGACGGAGTAATATCGCATAGCTGTGAAGGATACGAATCACGTTTAGTTCCACTCAAACGTCGTTCTACGGACAAACCTTCTACATCAAAATCTCGTCGAACTTGAAACATATTGACCTTACTTGTTTCTTTTTAACAATTATTCAAAGTTTGTTTTTAAGAGTGGGAAACACCCTGTTTCCTCAAAAAAAGGTGTGATCGGAAATTACTACTTTATTGTGAACGTACGGTAACAATTAATCTCAAGCTTTGCCGGTCATTACAGAAGTGTTTGTCGGACCATGTTATGAAAAAAATAAAACCATAGCTCAACAAATATGCGGCATATGATATGCCCTCACAGCGCTCCTTTTTAGATCAAAAATAAATTTAAAAAATGGTCCTAGTCCTAGACGGTTTAATTTAATAATTTTTCACAAAANTTCGATTCAATTTTTCACGGCGATTACGAGCATGTCATTTAAGAATTCTAAAAATTGAAATTCGACCCTTTTTGGCCCGTTTTAGACAACAAGACGGTCAAATTACAACTTTTTTTGAAATGAGACATTGTGATACTCATTCCATCATATTTTTTACGGTGATCACGAATATTATATTTTTAAACTCTAAAATTTAAAATTTGACCCTTTTCGTTGTGTCAAATTCGTAATATGACCCTTATAGGGTGTAAAATTACAATCTGCTCGGAATGCACAGTTATAGTAATCCTTCTATCCGATTTTTTTGTGGCGATAATGAATTTTCTATTTGTAAAACTTTTGGGGGGTCAAAATTTACTTTTGAGCGCTGAGAGCTCGCGTATAACCAGTCCCAAGACAGAACACCTCCGCGAAGCGGGACTGAAAGTACGCGGATAACAAGTCCCATGACAGGGCAGCCCCGCGAAGCGGGGCTGAAAGCGCGCGNAATTTCATTGTACGAGATTGTTAGACCCACCAATCGAAAGCCCTTGCCGCACTGATTCCGAATATGGTGTTTTTAAATGTTAAAAATGTAATTTGACACGTCTATAACCCGAAAGCAGGGTCAAATTACAATTTTATTAAAAGACATTGTTTGACCCACCGATCGAAATCCTGTGCCGCACTATGGTATATTTAATTGTTGAAAGTGTAATTTGACACCTCTATAACCCCAAATAAGGGTCTAATTTCAAATTATAGAATTCACAAATAGCCCTTATTGAATATTAATTCAAGCGGGGCTGAAAGCGCGCGAATAACCAGTCCCATGACAGAGCAGCCCCGCGAAGCGGGGCTGAAAGCGTGCGTATAACCAGTCCTATGACAGAGCAGCCCCGCGAAGCGGGGCTGAAAGCGTGCGTATAACCAGTCCTATGACAGAGCAGCCCCGCGAAGAGAACTATATGTATTCAATGTGATGTAATAAAAAAATGATTTTGAGTTGTAAACAAATCGAGCATACCACCCTTAAATAAAGGCTATTTGTGAATTCTATAATTTGAAATTAGACCCTTATTTGGAGTTATAGAGGTGTCAAATTACACTTTCAACAATTAAATATACCATAGTGCGGCACAGGATTTCGATCGGTGGGTCAAACAATGTCTTTTAATAAAATTGTAATTTGACCCTGCTTTCGGGTTATAGACGTGTCAAATTACATTTTTAACATTTAAAAACACCATATTCGGAATCAGTGCGGCAAGGGCTTTCGATTGGTGGGTCTAACAATCTCGTACAATGAAATTGTAATTTGACCCCCTTTTGGGGCTAGAGGGGTCAAATTACACTTAAAGGATTTAAAAATNCCATGACAGAGCAGCCCCGCGAAGCGGGGCTGAAAACTTACGTGTAACCAGTCCCATGACAAAGCAGCCCCGTGAAGCGGGGCTGAAAGCGTGCGCATAACCAGACCCATGACAGAGCAGCCCCGCGAAGCGGGGCTGAAAGCGCACGTGTAACCACTCTCATGACAGAGCAGCCCCGCGAAGCGGGGCTGAAAGCGCGAGTGTAACCAGTCCCATGACAGAGCAGCCCCGCGAAGCCGGGCTGAAAGTGCGCGTGTAACCAGTCCCGACAATGCGTCTGTTGACAATGCAACCCCGCGAAGGTCCATTTTAAATAAATTATAATTTGACCCCTTTCGTTGTTAAAATGGCCAAAAAAGGATCAAAAATTAAGTTTAAAGATTTTCAAATCTTTGCAAGGCTGCTCTGTCATGGGACTGGTTATACGCATGCTCTCAGCCCGGCTTCGCGGGGCTGCTCTGTCATGGGACTGGTTACACGCACGCTTTCAGCTCCGCTTCTCGGGGCTGCTCTGTCATGAGAGTGGTTACACACGCTTTTTCAGCCCCGCTTCGCGGGGCTGTTGTATCATGAGACTAGTTACACGCGGTCTTTCAGTCCCGCTTCGCGGGGCTGCTTTGTCATGAGAGTGGTTACACGCGCTCTTTCAGCCCCGCTTCGCGGGGCTGCTCTGTCATGGGACAAGTTACACGCCCGCTTCGCGGGGCTGCTCTGTCATGAGAGTGGTTACACGCGCGCTT
>SCLG01001645.1:0-12712 GCA_004367875.1 Oikopleura albicans
GGCTTTTGTACAGCAAGACTTTTTTTGTACTCCGAGATAAAATTTTACAAAAATTATTTTTGCCAGAGTCTTTTGAAAAATCACTTATGAATAGGTTTCGAGTCGGATAGTTGCTTATGAATTACAGGAGAGTTGGTTGTAAGGTCAAGGCCTAAAATGAACTTGACTTTATAGGCTATAACTTATAGGACCTAAAATGGACTTAACCTTATAGCCTATAAGGTTAAGTCCAGTTTAGGTCCTATAAGTTATACACTTATATGTAGCCACCGAATATAATTCAAAAATACACAATTTTGAAGACTGAAAAACTGACCAAAATAGCCTGACCCTAGTTTAAAAAATCTGTATATGTGTGAAAGCGCTGTGAATAACAAAAATTACATTTCTTGAAAACTGCTTGGATTTAAAAAAAATAAATTATAACTCTTCCAATATGGTGATCATGTTATGCTGATTCATCTCGAAGATAAAAAAAATCAAAGTTTTTGATTATTGATACGGTATCAAGATAAATAAGTCATCAAAAGAAAAAAAACTAACATAAGTTATATTACATAACATCCTTGTTTTAATGAAAACTTATTGTAAAAAAGTCAAGTATAAGAGGAATTACAAATTACAGAAATATAAATGGTTTTTTTATGGGATTTTTTTTTAGGAATAAAATGTCAAAACAGATTCTTGATTGCCACGCAGGAGCAGTGTTGGAGGCAGGTCAGACGTAATTGTTTCCAACCAGGCGAGGTAAAGCGCTGCTGGACATGTATTAACCCGCACCATCGGCAGTGTCACCACGATCAGGTCAGACTGAACAAATATTTTTACAGGCGTTAAAAACTGACTTGACCTTAAATGCATTTTGAAAAACTGACTTGACCTTAAGTGTATTTTGAAAAACTAACTTGACCTTATAATATTTGACCTTAAGGTCAAATCAGTTTTTCAAAACGGATTTAAGGTCAAGTCAGTTTTTTCAAAATGGATTTTAGGTCAATTCACTTTTTATAATTATTTTTGTGTTCGAAAAAACTGATATGGCTTTATAGCGGTCAAAATATCAAATTTTATAACTACCACAGCCCATTTTTCTCCAAAAGTTAATTCATATTTTAATTTTTTCCCGCTGAAAAACGCGGATTAAGCCCTACTATACCTGCCAGTTAATATTTTTCACTGTCAACTTGGAGGCAATAAAACAATAATAATAATATTCAATTTTGCAAAGCGTTTCAACCGGGCGGCCTAGGGTTGAAATGTAAATCACTGACCTTATTTGAATGTTTTTTGATCAGCTCATTAATTCGAATTTGTCTATGTGTCTTTTTGCGAAAGTTCTCGAGGTCATCTTCGGTTATATCGCAGCCGCGCGTGCGCTTATCATTGTCACACAGGAACGGTTTCACCAATTCTTGAAACTAAAATTGGTGTTTAAAAAAGTCAGAAAGTTGATATCTTCAAAACAGCGGTTTTAAGGTCGTCGTACAATTTTGAATCTACGACCCAAGTTAACAAAAAAATTTTTCGAAAAAATTTTTTCGAAATTTACGATTTTTGTATTTGAACCGGGTTGGTTATAAGGTCAAGGTATAAAAAACTGACTTGACCTTAATGTACTTTAAAAAACTGACTTGATCTTATAACCAACCAGAATTTTTTTCCATAATAGACCTAAATGCTCGAGTAAAAAAAACCGGAAATTCCTAAGACGAAACCAAAAATTTTTCTTTAAGATTTGATTTTCCCCAAAAAATTATGGTCTTCACTCTAGAAAATGTTAAAAATTTTATAGAAAAAAAGTGTAAAAAGATATCCGATTTTGATTTTTTCGGGAAAAGAAATCTTTTTTGAAGAAATTTTCCGAAAAACGTCTTCTTGGAAAAAATTTTTTTTTTCCAAATACATAAAAAAAATCATATGTTACATATGTCTGGGTTACCAACATTTCAAAAACATATTTGTATACAATATTTGTACAGCCTAATTTTGCAAATACCTTTTTGATATTATCATCAGTTGGTCTTTTTTGAATATCAGTGAGTATTTTAATTTCACTGAACTCAATGCGGAATTTGCTCATCAAATTTGAGACATTGATTTGGTCTTTATCCAAATGACCTTCTTTGCCGGCTGTGAAAACGCGTATCCTCGCTAAAAAAAACAAATAAATAAAGATATTTTATGTCTTGTTGGATAAAAATAATAAAGTATTTGCGTTTAACTCCCAAGGGACTGTGTATGCCTACCATTTTTTCAACTAGCGATCTATAGCTAAATATCTAATTTCACCTGAAGTCCAAAATTCTTCGTAAAATTTTAAATCTAGTTAGAAAATAATCATGAGGTTTTTTTTCCGAATTGTAGACTTTTGTATTTGAACCCGAAATTACTGGTACTTCCGCTTTTGGTTCCGGTCCGATTTTTTTTTCTTTTAGTTCAATGCCATAAAATAGGGTGGGAACCGCAAATGTGATGATCGCGGATAATCTCCATATTTACACAATTTGTAGCCCTACTATAGGGTAATCCGCATGTAAAATATCAGGTCAAAAAAATTTCAGCAACATATCAAAATCATGATTTTTCATGAAAATTTTCAACAGTAAAAATTTGAACTTTCTAATAAATAATCGGTACCGTAAAATTGATTTTTTTGCCGATTTTTGGAGATGCTCGGAAATTTAATTACTATGACTAAAAAGCCCATACTTCAAAAATGTCACAGAAATGTAAACGTCGCGCGCACCTCCTAGTGGTAACGCTCACGAGGGCAAAATATGTGAGGTACTGTTAAAAAAAACGAGAAAAAGCCGATTTTGGGTTTTCCTATTAGACCTTGAAAATATTCTGACCTAGTAAATCGACCCCGGCGAAGACGATCGTCAATATTTTATGCCACTATAAGGTCCACTACGGTCTAAATGTCAAATTCATGATAATTCATGATGGATTTATCAAAAATCAATTGTGTTTGTTCTTAGATTTGGTGAAACCCCGATTTTTTTGGAGACCCTGAAAATTTTTGAAGTAACTTACTCGACCATGGTGAACACGATAGAGTATAATTTATACGAAAAAAAAAACACCCCTGCGCTCTTATCCGACAATGTAGTCTAATTTTGGTTTTTTAGGAGTTAGAGCCTGAAACTGTCTGGGCCCACTAAATCGACCCAGGTGAAGACGATTATTAACATTTTAGTTAAAAAAATACCCCCGTGCGCTCTTATCGTACAAAGTAACACCGTTTAAGGGTTGCTTACGATAAAGACGTTAAAACTAGGATACGAAAAATGCAAAACCAGTCATTGACAGTTGAGAAGCTAATAACTGAAACTTCCCTAGAATACCAAGTTCATTGCCCTGAAAATTTTGGTGCTAAATTTGGAACTTATTTTTAACCCCTTAATGCCCAAATTGACAATTCGAACAAAACAAAATCGATATTTTTAGAAATACTAAGATTAACAGTCCGGAACTTTTGGTGCTAATATTGGAACTAATTTTTAACCCCTTAATGCCCAAATTGACAAATCGAACAAAACAAAATCGATATTTTTAGAGTTACTAAGTTTAACAGTCCGGAAATTTTGGTGCTAATATTGGAACTAATTTTTAACCTTTCAGTGCCAGAATTGATAGTAAGAACAAAAAATCGATATTTTTTGATCCAAGAGTGGTAAAATTGACATGTTAGGGGTACTGAGTTCAACACCCCAACAAATTTGGTGACTATTGAATAACCAAATGGGCCCGCGAAGCGGGGCTACATAGGATGCAATGACCCTATTGGATTACCAAGTGGGCCCGCGAAGCGGGGCTACATAGGATGCGATGACCCTATTGGATTACCAAATGGGCCCGCGAAGCGGGGCTACATAGGATGCGATGACCCTATTGGATTAGCAAGTGGGCCCGCGAAGCGGGGCTACATAGGATGAGATGGTCCTATTGGATTACCAAATGGGCCCGCGAAATGGGGCTACATAAGAAGCGATAACCCTATTGGATTACCGAATTGGCCCG
Organism: Oikopleura albicans; assembly: GCA_004367875.1. Taxonomy (NCBI): domain Eukaryota; kingdom Metazoa; phylum Chordata; class Appendicularia; order Copelata; family Oikopleuridae; genus Oikopleura; species Oikopleura albicans. Next base: position 4,024 of record SCLG01001645.1, read on the forward strand.
CGAAGCGGGGCTACATAGAATGCGATGACCCTATTGGATTACTGAATGNAGTGGCATAAAATATTGACGATCGTCTTCGCCGGGGTCGATTTACTAGGTCAGAATATTTTCAAGGTCTAATACGAAAAACCCAAAATCGCTTTTTTCTCGTTTTTTAACAGTACCTCACATATTTTGCCCTCGTGAGCGTTACCACTAGGAGGTGCGCGCGATGTTTACATTTCTGTGACATTCTTAAAGTATGGGATTTTTAGTCATAGTAATTAAATTTCCGAGCACCTCCAAAAATCGGCAAAAAAATCAATTTTACGGTACCGATTATTTATTAGAAAGTTCGAATTTTTACTGTTGAAAATTTTCATGAAAAATCATGATTTTGATATGTTGCTGAAATTTTTTTGACCTGATATTTTACATGCGGATTACCCTATAGTAGGGCTACAAATTGTGTAATTATGGAGATTATCCGCGATCATCACATTTGCGGTTCCCACCCTACCTTATAGCCTATAAGTTATAGGTCTTAATTAAGAAGGCGTCTGTAAATACAAAAAATAAATTATTATCCAATAATTACAGAGTCTCTATTCGAGTTTAGTTTTTTCGCTTTAACCCCCAGGCACGATTATTTGGCACATTCATCAGCAACAGGCAGACATTTTCCTTCCAAGTTCACTCGGAATTATAAATCTAGAAAATTTCGACGTTTGAAAATTTCGACCCTCTTTAAGAGATTTCGTGTTTAATAAAATGACGTATTCTAGACCAATGCAACAGAAAATGTTTGAAATTTATAATACAAAAAAACTAATTGGTAGTGTTTAACACTAATAGTAGTTCAATTTTTATGAGGAACTTTCGGTGACACTTTTTTCGAGAATTTGAGCAACAGTAACCCCCCTAAAATTAGTTTTTGCTATCTTATAATATTTTTTTTGTATTTTTCAATCTGATTATTCAAAATTCGAAAATTTAAAATATTAATTTTATAACTTATGGCCCATAAGTTATGTGTCATTCCTTATGGCAAGATTTATGGGTCAGTTTCGTATTATAAATTTTAATTTATAATGGTTAATTTTTCACATTTTTATATGAATGAATTGACTTATTTAAAAAAAATATGGGGTTTTGGAAGAGTGGAAGAGTGGGCCTAACATATTTTCAATCCAATAAAATTATCAAAATTTTTAAATAACAAAAAGGTGTAAACCGTATAAATTACGGTGAGTGTATATTAATTTGTTTCAAATATTAGAGAGCCCATCAGACCTGCTCGCGATTGAGCGTGCGATCCATCGAGGGTTGCATGATGAAGATTGGGAATCTGATGATCATGATTACAAAGACGAGGAAGATAAAGATCCCAATGAGCATGATAAACAGGATTCCCCATGCTCTAATTCATCAAAAAATGTACCCAAGGATCTGCAAACAGTTGAGTCCACGTCGAAAACGCATTATTTTCAGCCAAGTGCTTTCCGACCAAGTCAGAAGCTTTTTGACCAAGCTTTAAGGCAAGCTACCCGGAAGAAGAATTCTTACACGACGCATCGAAGCTTGACCCCAGTGAAGGTCACTCCAGTGAAAGTCACCCCATTGAAGGTCACCCCAGTGAAGGTCACTCCAGTGAAAGTCACCCCATTGAAGGTCACCCCAGTGAAGGTCACCCCAGTGAAGGTCACCCCATTGAAGGTCACCCCAGTGAAGGTCAGCCCAGTGAAAGTCACTCCATTGAAGGTCACCCCAGTAAAGGTCCCCCCTGTGAAGGTCACTGAACAACAGACCAGAACGACGCAGCCCGCTGCTCATTGCACTATGTCAAGCAATGTCAGAGTAGCTGTTAGTTTTAATGAAGTAGTTCTAGAATCTATCCTCGCACATCCTGATCAATTTACGCAAGAAAATAATGATCAATCGCCCGAACTTTGCAACTATTTTAAGGTACATTTATTTTTGGTTATACAGGGGATGGGTGAAATAGAATCTTGTTTGTCTGCTCTTAGATCTGTTGGTTTTTTAAATAGTTTTATGATTTTTCAGATGGCTAAAAGGTCATGTGATGTTTTACAAATGAATTTAGGGACTAATCCTCTTTTTACTCACCCTAATATAAGTACCATTTCATGTAAAATTTTGTAAGTTTTTTTTATCATTAAAAACTCTAAACAAATTTCCTCAGTTGCACAGGACGGACGACAAAAAACTGTACCCAGGTGGTAAAAATTATAAAACGAAAGTCAACAACGAATTGAAGGAAATTTATGCCTTTGTGCCCAAAAGCATCGCCAAACTTGAGGAGATGCAGCGTGATGGTCTCGTCATTAACAAAAGTCAATTGCGGGTTACTCGCCAGGCGGTTCATGAGAAACGAAACGCGTTGCAGCGAAGCGTGACCCCAGTGAAGGTCAATGTCAGAATAACTAAAGTAGTTCTAGAATCTATCCTCAACCATCCTGATCAATTTACGCAAATTAATAATGATCAATCGCCCGAACTATGCAACTATTTAAAGGTACATTTTTTTGTTATACAGGGGGTTGGTGAAAATAGCATCTAGTTTGTCGGCTCTTAGGTCTGTTGATATTTAGTAGTATTATGATTTTTCAGATGGTTATACTGTCGTATGTTTTAAAAATTAATTAATGGACTAATCTTCTTTTTAATCACCTTTTTAACATTATATATAACCACTCGATGTAAAATTTGGGAACATAGTAAACAATTTATACATAGTTTTTACAGAGTGACAGCAGGGAAGGGTTACAAGATAAAGGTACTGGGCGGCAATGACATAACATGAAATCTCTAAAAAACTTCTTCAGGTGCACAAGGCGGACGACCAAAAATTGTACCCTTATGGGAAAACTTACCGAACGAAAATCAACAACGAATTGAAGGAAATTTACGCCTTTGTCCCCAAAAGCATCGCCAAACTTGAAGAGATGCAGCGTGATGGTCTCGTCATTAAAATAAGTCAGGAGCCGGTTAACCGCCAGGCGGTTAATGAGAACCAAAACGCGTCGCAGTACCAGGATCGCCAACAACCGCCGCCGCAGCAACAACAAAAACATCAGGTTAGGACAGTTTTAATAAATAAAATTCCGGGCGCCTTTGTCCTTCAGAGAAAACCTTTTCCAAAAACTTTTCGGAAAAAAATACAATAAAATGTTGTCCGGGAAAATGACAAGAACAAGTTTTTCGGAGAAAATATCTAATAATTTCCTATCCAGCTGGGTCTAGCTGTCTAATATTAGTTTTTTTGAAAGACCGTGGTACCCCGTCTAGTTGTAACATTTTCTCCCTACTAAGTCATCTTCATAAATCTATACATTTTTTGCATGTGGAGATTTTATTTTTTATTTTTTAAAAGACCTAATAGCCTATTAGGCTAATAGGTTCTGATAACATAAGTTTTTAGAAGGTATATAAAAAGATTTAAACAGTGGTTGTAAGGTTACGTCCTTTTTATCATACAAAAAACTTTTCATTAATAATCATTATTGTGATTTTTTTTTGAAATAGTTCAGTATCTGAAATTTTTTTTGAAACAATCAGTTTTCTCGACCTTGAATTTTTAACCACTAAAATAACATTTTAAATATTTTTGAATATTTTTGATACGCGCAATTAGGGATAATTAAATTTTGATAGGGAAAATAATAACAATTTCTTTTGACAATACATGTATATTTGTAGGCTCTGATGGATAAAAATATAAAATCACGTACTGATCAAGTAAGCGACAAATCTTCGTCCCAAAATCCGAACAATTCCGGTCCAGAAGATATAAAAGACGTTGTGCCACTTGACATGATGGATGTCAAAGAATGCAAATCTGAAAACCACCAAGATTCTGAGACTTCTTCAATTCCCGGCTTAGAAAAACTTTCTTTAAATATGGTAAAGTCAATTGATAAATTCGGGGTAACGATTTTTATGCTAAGTCTATCGCAGTGATTTTCAAACGCGAAAAAAAATAAATAATGTTACCACTTTTTGGTAACGTTGCTTGACAGCGCGTCTGAGGCCTATGTGGCCTGTCATTCGTCCTTTTTTGAACTATTTCCTTCTTTAAGCTTTATAATTCAGAGCATTCCATTCTTTGAGCTTCATTGAGCTATAAAAAGGACCAATCACAGGGCACATAGGCCTCAGACGCGCTGTCAATCAACGTTACCAAAAAGTGGTAACATTATTTATTTTTTTCGCGTTTGAAAATCACTGCGATATAGTAATCATCGCCTATGCTTTTTCTTCATTTTACAGAAAATAATCATCTTTGTCATAATATTTTCTGCTTTTGAAAGGCGACTTTGGAGAATTGGTTTCAAGTGTTAGTAATAAAAAATGTCCTCAATTAGAGTATGGACTATATTATATTAAAAGTTAATAAACTTTACATTAGGGTCATGCCGAGGATCCGAAATGTTCAAAAGGTAATAAAGAATTGCCAAAAACTGCTTCTCAGGACACGACCAACTTAACTCCCCAACGCCGCGTGAGCCCAGCTAACTCCTCCGATGACACCGAGTCCTTGGATGAAGTGCCTTCAGACTATGATTCCGAGATTTCGGAAGATGAAGACGACTATTGAGAAATATTATAAAAAAGTACAAAGTTTTTTCACTTATTTTCAGATTGGAAATACATGTATCTGTTAAGTTATATAATGTTAACTTATATAAAGTTAAAAATTTAAACAATGAAAACACGTGTCGTTTGTCTTTTTTTATTTGTGCAAGATAAACAGAATTTCCATTTATGTACATATATGTGCCTATGTATTGGAAATACAGCCTTTTTACTCCTTTTTCGGACGTTTTCGGTTCATGAAAATAGCGTCCGAAAAAGTAGCATCGTCACAAAAAGGACCATTTTTCTATAAGAATGGGCCCATTTTGGTCGAAAAAGCGTCCGACAAAGGAGTGGCGGAAAAAGGAGTAAGGACTGTAAATCATGTCATTTGTAGCGTTTTATGGAGCAGGTTTCCCCCCACTGACATATTTTTCCCATACAAATTTTGTCTTAAAAATAGAAAACTTATTTTGGTAACAAGGTCCATTTTCGAACTGCATTTACTAACTGTAAGTATAATTGGCCTTACATCAAACAAAGGCTAAAACATCGGCTTTATAGCATAGAAAACTACGGTCCATTTTTAAAAAGCTTTAAAAGGTTTCGAAAAACAATCCAAGGTTATTTTGTACCAAGAGATTATGGGCGCACGACTGAAGAATTAAGTCCACTCGCGCTGTCCAATTCGGCCGGTCCCAACATAGAAGACGATAAATCATAGACTATGGACCATAGTCTATGGTGCACAGGTGCCATCTTCCATTGGTGCGCCCCTATTTCGGCGATTTTATTTGAAAATTGTTTTCGGTGATTTTAAACTTTTTTTCGTAAAAATGTTATGGATAAGTTAACATTAATTCTAAAAAATTAAACGCACATAAAAGTTTTTGGTAGATTTGTTTTTATTAAAATCGTTACTATCTTCAGGTTAATTTTCAATAACCAATGCGCCAGCCCCGGCTAAGTAGTGTTAAGCGCGTGAGATTTTCGCCCACAGTTATGGGTCATATGACTCATAACTGTGGGCAAAATCTTATGATAAGTTATGTAAGTTACACGTACTGTAATACAGTATGACAGCTAGGACGAGCTGCCCGCTTTTCTCTATTTGGTGGCTTGCTCCGTATGTATAAATACGGCGCGCTGTTGTAACTTGAACAGCTAGCTGCAAAGTGCTCATCAAAAATATTTGAGTCACTGTTTGCTCAAAAGCGCGCATCTCGTCCTAGCTGTCATACTGTACACTTTGGAAAATCCAAATATGAGAAAGTCAAACAAAGGTGTTTGTCACTTCTAAATAAAAAATGTATTTATTTATACGGTCTGTATGATATGCAGTAGATCTTATATATAACTATCGAATATTACTATTTTGCCCAAGAGTTCAATCTTATGAAGGTTTTACTTGGTTTACTCTTGCTGGTTTTAGCGACGGCTCAAGAGCTGGTCACAAAATGTCAACAAAAAGCGCGGAATGATGCTGCTAGAAAAATCAAGGTTAATTTTGAACAAAATCAGGCCAAGTTTCGAGAAAATCACAAAAAAACGTCAAAATCTTTGACATTCCGGAGCTTCAGAGTTGGTGGAAAAATTGAAATATACCATAAAATGCCATTTTGGGCTGCCACCATAAGCTACCATTTTGAAATTAACAATTTTCGGCAAAATCTTCTTATTGTCTTCAAAAATTACTGTCCAGGCTGGACAGTCCAGCCTATTTTTGTGCGTGGAATCCGAATTGTGATTTTTTACCACTCTTTATTTTTGTTTGATATTATTTTTAAAGTTTAATAAAAATTAGTGAGTCGAATTTCGGACGTTTAACCGCCTGGTCGAACCGACGTGTTTGAATAAATGCAGAAATATTATACAAAAAATTTCAGTTCAAGATTTGTTCAGAGAAAAATAGTAACTCAATTTTAATCAGAATATTTTACCTGTCAAAATGCTTGTCGAGCACAGCTCATTTTAACATTGGAGCTCGAAAGGCCAACCGAGCCCATTTTTTTTAAAATTGTTTGTTGATTTATTACATGTGATGTGTTGAGATCCAGTTTGGAATGTATGTAATATGTATAGTGTATTTGTTATTAGTTAATATTATATCTTTCAGCGATGTAAATCACAAGCTATTGCACGTATATTGGGTCGAAATGAAGAAGGACAACAGGCATTAAAGTTATTTCGTTCTAAACTAAAGTAAGTTTTCCGTGAAATGATAAGTATTTTTTACCAAGCACAAAAAGACGGTTTCCCCCTCGAAGTTTTTATTGGGCTCAGTTTTATTGTACGAGCAAAAATTTATAAGTTAACTATTAGTAATTAGCTGAACTTCAATTAAGCCCGGCCACACGTATTCTTTATAAAATTACCGTTGTAGAAAACGCTCTACGTTGCGAACACTCAGGCTAAAAAACAAACAAATGTTATTAATTACAGTTGATGTGCACACAACGCACCAGTGTGCACACAACGCACCACTTTTTCGCCAAGTAGTCGTTTGCACACAACGCACCAAGTTTTTTCCCCAAATATTTTACGCATATAAATTATATAAAACAAACTTTATTATAATACTTCAAAAGGTCACCTGTGGGGCGTTTTTGCCAAAAACTGAATTCCGTTTTTTGAAAAAAATAAATAATAAGTTTTGGTATCAAAAAAGGATCCGGCGTATTAATTTTCAACCGATACCTTAAAAAATTGAATTTATGTTATAATTTTTGTGTCGGAAAGTCTTTCAAAATGTGAAAAAGTTGATTTTTAAAACACATAATTACAGAGATGACGCTACGTGTTCTAAAAAACAAAATAGTTGTAATTATATTTTTCATTACTTCAACAGTTGAAGTTCAACCTAGAATGAAATTAAGTGAAACGGGCGTCGCGAAGCGTCGACTTATTTGTGAGAACTTTACGCGGGGTACTTTTTTGAGAATACCCCCAAATGAAGTACAACAAAAATTAAAAAAAAAATAAATGCACAGTACATAAGTACACATGCACAGTACATAAGTACACATGTACAACATTGACGTACGATTATAGTTCTACAAATATTAAGCTTATATGATATAAGCTTAATATTAGATATAAGTTATATCTCGTACACCACCTGCGCCGTTATGTTTCCACCAAATTGTTCCAAAAACCGGAAACATAACGGCACCGTCGGGAACATAACGGCGCAACGCGTAGGCAATTTGTCGGAAATTTGTATGTGCGGAAACATAACGGCTCCTACGGGGCCGTTCTAAAATATTTGAAATTTTCAAGCGCAAAAAAAGAGCGATTGAACTGCCAAACAGAGAAATAAGGGATACAATAACAAAAAAAAATTTCTTATTATTTATCGGTGGCCACGGAACCTTCATAAGTTACCATGTCTTTTTATATTGACCATTTTAGAACTCGTTAACCCCCAATCACGCGTGGCCAAAAAGAGACACATTTTTATTCTAATTTATAATATAGTCGGTGAGGTAACGAGTTGACATTTTCGGTGAAACTTTCAATTTTTCGGTCAGAAACTGTCAACTCGTTACCTGTAAACTCGATACCTCACCTACTGTATATCAATAAATGGGATTCGAATGATAATTAAAAGAAAAGCTATTAAGTTTGTACCACTAGAACCAGAAATGAAAAGAAAAATAAGTAAATACATGTAATTTTTAATGAACAAAATATTAGGGCCAAAAATTTGTCGGACGGAAACATAACAGCGCAGTGCGTAGGCGTATAAACTGGAAAAAAATTCTCAAAAAAGCGGAAACATAATGGCACCGACGGGGCTGAGCGGAAACATAACGGCCGGAAACATAACGGCGCAGGCGGTGTAGTGCATTTGGTGATGGGCGTGCGCACAACGCACCAGTGTGCACACAACGCACCAATACGCGCACAACGCACCAATTTTTGAAAAACGAAAGTGGTGCGTTGTGCGCACATCAACTGTATAAATTCTGTTTTACTATTTTTAGTAAACAACGTCTATGACTGGTATTTAAGCCGGGAATTCATGAGTAACATTGAAAATTCAGAAAATTATCATATCAAAGGCAAGAAATATCAAATCAAAGAAATTGGCCCGGTTTTATGCTTAAAAATT
>SCLG01001647.1:0-13564 GCA_004367875.1 Oikopleura albicans
TAAATTTGAATTATTTACTAAAGTTAAATAATATAGCCTAATATCTCGTATTTTTCATCCAGTCATTGAAAAATATAAAACACAGTGTGTTCAACACACGTGAATTTTAAATTTCATTCAAAAAATGCCGCAAAAGTAGTACCGGTTGAGTCTGATGAAAATCGGCCGAGCGTTTCTAGTATACCATGTTGGCATATTTTAACCCGTCGCCGTATCGAGTCGGACGCACCTCGTCCCCGTACCTGTTCAACTTTTTGTTGTTCGTTTTCTAGCATCAATTGTGAGCGATAGGAAAAACGTGTTGGGTTCATTTTTTTTGCAAACATTGATTTAGAGCATTATGTAGTAAACTAAATAATACTAACTATTTTTTTATATCTCTATATTTTATTTACGATCTTTAAAAAAATCGTCTGTTTTTTTCTTTTTCTTCGTTTTCTTCGTTTATGTTATAAATTAAAATTACTGGGAATCATAGAAGTACACTAAATCAAACTGTGACAAAAATGAGATTAATACAAAAAATATGGCTTAATTTTCTCTGCAGGGTCCCAAAAGTAAACTCGTCGCGCACCCCAAAGTTCCAGATGTCTGTTCCGCATGTACCGCCACATGTTTGGTATCAAAGTGAAGCTTCATGAAGTAAATTATTAACATTTTCTTGATTTTTTGGGTTTATTTGATTACAGGGGGTGTGCGTATTAAGGGTCGGTTAACGATTTTTGAAAACCCACCCTTATTAAGCACACTGGCCCTTAATTAGCACACCCAGCATTAGGCGAGTTTAGTGTTATAACCTGACGTAATTATTATTTTTGCGTCCTATAAATGATTTTATCAATTCTGAAATTTTAAATTTGTATTGAATACAATTTAAACTTATTATATCCATAAACGCACCAAAAACTAGTAAAAATGCCCATGGCCCATGGGCCATGGGAAACAATGATAAAATCAGCGACCCTTATTTGGAGCAATAATATTTTTTATCGAAAAAAGCGACCCTTATTTAGCACAAACGACCCTTATTTAGCACAAGCGACCCTTATTTAGCAGGCCCTTATTTAGCACCCCCTCTGTATCTAAAAAAATAACGTGCTAAAAAAGACAAAAAAAAAACTAAAAAAAGCTAAAAAAATTTTGAAGAGTCGATTGACTAACTTGACGATAAACTAATTTTTTATGTACTTAGGTCTCAAAAAACTAACAAAAAAGTATTTCATCATCTTAGCTGCATAAAATACATATACAATGCTGATAAATAATTATATAGGTCCGAAATTAGGATATAAATAAACAACAAAAATAATAATGACTTATCACGCGTAGAAAAAAAAAATACGTCTGGGATTAAATTGAAAATATTTTCAGTCGAAAGATCTTCGCTTTTTAGTCAGGTACTTTTTCTCATGTTTTTTTATTGTAATTTTTTCCCATAGTTTTTGTCGTTGAAAGTGTAAATAACAGCAAAAAATTGCACATGTACGGGGTTTAAGATGACATAAAAACCAATTTTTCTCTTTATTTTGAACTGGGGTGATTTTCATGAAACTCAACCGGTATGTATCACGGTGGTATACCACCTAATCAATTATCCTACGAACTACTTTGATCAAATTTTGCTAACATAATTAGATAGGGCGCTTGGTACGACCATTGTAATCGCGATACGTTTCAGTCCAAGTGTTTAGATAACTGGTCAGGGGATGTAATGTATGATTAAAGAACTTATAATTAGTAACGTCAGATAACACACAGGGACTTTAATGCAGGGTTGCAAAAACAGCCCAACGCTTATTACTGTTGGGCGTAGGCCCCAACCCAACGCCAACGCGAAGTCGAAAAATAACCCAATGCCCCAACGCTGAATAATAAAAATATGAAAAATGTTTAATTTGCCCCAACGCCCCAACGCGCGTTGGGTTGGCGTTGGGGCGTTGAGGTACCCCAACCAAACGGAAACCTACAAAAATGAAATTGCCCCAACGCCAACCCAACGGCGTTTTAGCGTTTTTTTTTTTTTTGCAACCCTGCTTTAATGTATCATTCATTTTATGAAGAAAAAAATCTCCTTTTTTAAGAACGTACAGCGCCGTTATCTTTCTATTTTCTGTTACCTTTCATTTTTTTAATTCAGTTTGGAAAGATAATGGCGCAAGAGGTGTCGAAAATTGTGTAAAAATGGTGGAAAATTGAAGATTCCAATCAGAACTATTTTGCAAGGCATAACCGCCATACACATACGGCAGTCCTTTAGTTGTATTTTTAGACGGATCTACTATGATCGATACATCATCATACTTCCTGCTAGTGGTGCACAAATCGTGAAAACCAACAAAATTGAACTGCTCTAATAGGTCGTTTATGTTATTCAGCGGCATATATTTTTCATATCGATATGGTCTGGCATTTTGATTTGGTCCGCCATCTTGAAATACGTAAGATTCTTTGCCACCGTTCCACAAAACCGAACTTTGGTTAATTCGGTCTTCATAAAGTTCACCAAATGTGCTAATTGAACTATCAACAAGGGTTCGAAAAATACAAAACAAATATTTTTTCCCAAATCTGTGTACGGAGTATACTATTAAACGACAAACACAAATTCTGTGAGCTATGATTCATAGACTATGATGTACCAAAAATCATCCTCTCTTAAAATCTCTGATAGTTGATTGGCTAACAATTAATAATGACTCATAGTATTTTTTTACTCGCTTATTAACCAATCAGTCAATCATCGATCAGAGATTGTGAAAAAAACATTTTGGTACATCATAGGCTATGACTCATCGCCTATGACTCATAGCTCACAAAATTCGTTGTTTTCACATGATAAAGCCTTTACGAGTTGAAATCGCCGTTGGTGTAGATTAAAAATATGAAAGACTTAAATTATAAACATTGGAGTAATAGTAACCTTATTATTCAAAAGATGCATCAATGTGTCTTGGAGGTTTTTTTGTTGCTCCATAGAATTATTTTCGGCGGTTTTGATTGGCCACGTTGGTTTTGATTGCTCATGTTGGGCCAATTGCACTGCTTGATATTTCATACCGAACATAAGCTTTTTTTATCTTGAAACAATATTTTATTTGAATATATCATTACTATTACCACACTGTTTATATTCCAGTAATTGATTTTTTTTTAACCAACACGAACGGCGATTTCAATTCGTCAAGGCCTTATACACTTCTCTTGAGAAAAATTCGAACCCACCTGGGAATGTCATTATTTATCAAAAATTTCGAACTAAGTTTCGAACACAGCGGGAAATCAATTTTAACTTTGCTCAACAATATTAAAACCAAAACCATGGGTACCATAAACGCCGTATAACCCATAAAACTTCGGAGAATTTTGCGCGTTTTTGAGACCGGACATCGTTGAAGATTTGTTTCGTAAATTATGGTGAGTTGAGATTGCATTGATTTTCGAAGTTCTCCAAAAGAAAACTCACAAGCTAATATTCCGAGCAAAATAATATATTGTAGACGGCTCAGCGAAGTCGATAAAATTGATATTATCGCCCCAAATAATAAGGTAGTTACGAGCTCGCCGTACTCACGCATTAAGTACCATCGGATATTTTCGAAACTATCGTATTCAACAAATAGATATAAAGTCTTAAGCGGGTTAATTCATTTTTTTTACCACAACGCGTACCAAAAAATCGATGTTAAAATGTCGGGAAGAGCTTAATTAAATTAAAAATAAAAACTAATTATAGGCACCGAATTTTTAAAATTTAAGTAAAATTGTCGAATCATTTGGAAAAAAGCTTCATTAACATGTGTGCTCCCGTTTTTATTTATTTCCTGCTACAATCCCGACAGTGCCAAATGACACTGCTACTTTGAATTGAAGGAACTGGCCGTGTCTAATTATTCCATGGAATTCCAAAAAGTTAATAAAAACCAAAATTATTGGCTAGTCAATTTTGCGTCCAATAGTAAATTTTCGGTTAATTGGACATTAATTAATTTTAAAGTAAATTTTAGTCTTAACAATATGTGTGCTAAAATTTTTGCTGTTAAAAAATCGACTTAAAAAATTAGGCGCCGTCCATGATATTGTTATCTAAACATGTGTTAACCATTCCAGATAGACCACGACCGTGCCCAACATAATATGAATAAATACACGACTAACCATAACAGCATACTCTGTAAATGTGTTTTCTCTGTTCGAAATATAATTTCGAATTTTTGTATAATCAATAATGGCCTTGAAGGTGCTTTTTGCCGACAAAAGTATCGATATAATTTGAAATATAGTCCAAGTAATCCAAATGCATGTTGGACTTAATAATGGTGTCAGTTTGTGCGTATTATAATTTAACTCGCGTAGTGGCGGTTGGAAAAATTCGTATATTAGTAATGCATTTTGAAAAACTATCTTTATAAAGGGCTCGAAATTGTTGGTCTTCTGAAAATTATTGGTCAATTTTGTATTATAGTTGCCCCTATAATTGGTATAGGCGTAGGCGCGGGCGGTTGAAAAGTGAATTCAAAGCGAAGCCTATTGGCTCATATTGTTTCCAAACGCTTTTTTATTAGCTAACGTCTTTTAGCCACGAAAATGACTCACGGCGCGCGGCGTAGATTTTTTTTAATTTTTCAAAAAAATTTTTTTTTAAAGGATATTCGAAAAATTACTCTTCAATTAAGAGCCCTACGCTGAATAGCGTTTTCTCGTGCCATTATTTTCAAAGATCGTTCAATTGCTTCATATTTGAATCGTACAAAGTCGTGATAAAAATAAGCGGCATCGGGTTCTCTTTCCGGATTTTTGTCCATTAAATCGACAAATTCATGAAAATCTGATATTTTTTGATAATTCACGACACCAATGAGGAACTCTTCCACCAGTACCATTATAAATGATAAAACAATATACAATTTATGATTAGTCAAAAGAATCAGCAACCAAATTGGTGGTACCACATTATGTGGTAAGCTAAACTGATGGATAAAGTCTCGTTCGTCCTTCCCACATACTATCGCTTTTTATTAGTTTTAGATAACCCAATGCATAATAAGGGTCCCTTTTGCATACAGTCATTTACCCAGATCAAACTGTTTATAGACGTTTTTGTGTCTCAATAAAAGCGTAATTTTGTAATGGCCAAATTTCATCACAAACGGCCCAACCGGCCATTTGGCGCGTAATTTTTATTTATTGCGTTAGAAACGCAGCCGTCAATCAGAAACGCACTGATTGGAATCTGTGCATTCTTTGCACATGTTTTGAGGGCTTTTCGTACCCCGAGGCCCAATGATTGTTGTTGTCGGACTTAGTCCGACATATTAAAAATTAGTACTCGCAGAACCGCCCCACAAGAAGGGCCTTATTTTATTTTGATATTTTTGATTATTTTTACCATTTTTGGACCCATTTTATTTGAATAAATATTGCCGTTTTACTTTTTTACATTCGACTCCCGTGTATTTACTTCACAAGCAGATATTATCCAATATATTAGTGGCGACCTTGCCACCTTGGGAAAATTTTCTTCAAAAGTTTTCTTCCAAAAAGTTATTAATCTTTTGATTTATGAGAAAGTTTTAAACTAATACTAATCGTCTTCCAACGGTTTATTTATGACATTTGTATTGGATTGGCGTTATACCAATAATAACGGGGTCAATATGAAACATTTCCTGTTATTGCCGGTGTCAGAATAATGTTCAAAAGTATCGCCCAACTTATCGAACGTCGAGCAATCGAATTATTTTGAGTAGAAATCTGAGCTGTCAAAATTATTTTTTAATATTTTTTGATAGTCGGAGATTAATTGATATGTATGCAGGGAAAATTACTAAGGGTGTAAAAGGGCAGGAATCGAACTGGCGGGAAAAAAAAACAAAAAAAACTTGAAGTGATTTTGCCCGCCAGTTTGTAGCCCTCCGTAAAAAGGGACGCAACAAAGGACGCTTATGGTCAGTAAAGTTGTAGGTCCAAATAAGGGATCATGTATGAAAAGGGATGGTTTTTCCTGAGTAAGGGCCAGGTACTTAATAAGGGAGGGTTTTTCCAAAGATGTTTTTTTTTAAAGATTTATGAAAAATTAACCAATTAAAAAAAACTGTTTACAGGGAAACTACCCAGATAACCGAAAACAGTAAAGTTTTATTAAATTATAATTATATTATAATTATGCTTTATATAGTTTACTAAAAAACAATCCTGCCATGATATAATCCGATATATAATCCGCAAAGGCCAGTATAATGTTTAGAATCAAAAAGAACTTTCTTTGGCCAAATCCAGGAAAAAAATGTCTTTGCTCGAACATAACCCGCGCCTGAACTTGGGTATAAAATCATATATTTTGTGTTACTGTGTGTACGAGTCATAAATGTTATGTAATTTGAGGTTACGCTCAGTTTATAAATTATCTATAATACATGGGTTCGAATCCTAGCACGATCAATTTTTTTCCGACTTTAATATAAATAAAAATATTATACTTATCGAATAGAATTAATCAGTTATTGTGTTTAAACTATTATTCATACACTTGTACAAATATTTATAAGTTAGTAAATTTCCACCCCGAATCTTGGTTTTTGTTAAATCGTCAGACTGATAAAAAAAGTTTTTCTCGGTTTTTTCGGCTTTGTTATCATTTTCATTAGTAATGTCATCATCTGAACTCTCTCGTGGTCGGTGGTACAATTCCATTTTTCAAAAATAGTCTTCTTTTAAAAAGAATTTTTTTGCATACGGAAGTTTAGAACTCTCCGGCGAAAATAGTTACGGCTAATTTTTGTCGAAATACAACTTTATGGTTCTATTTATATTGGTATTTATTCTATTTATATTGGAAGTACATTAAAATCATCGATTTATCATCGATTTCTCATAAAAATTGGGACATGTTACCAAAATATCCAATACCGTATAATCGTGAGTGTGTGGTAATCACTATATTTAATAACATGTCCCAATTTTTATGATACATCCAGCATCAGTTAAACATGAAATCTAGTCATGAATGAATCACGGTTAAATCACGGTTTTAATTACATAGGCGTAAAATATAATAAATCTGTGGAAAAAGAATCTGGCTTCGAAACTCTCGAATTATTTGTATACTGCTGAACGAACGACGATGGGGCGCTATCGATGGATGGCTTGAAAGTACGAACCGGAAATGCAGACACAAACTGCAAATCTCTGGTCAAAATGGTATTCTGCGGAGAATGTAGTCTCTCGATGGAAACAATCTCGACGTGCAAATAAGGGCCCAAAAGTGTATTTGTTACCCCGGGTGCGTATTTATCGGGCGTCCAGTTATCGGGTGGGCTTGTGTCCAGTTATCGGGCACCCTGCGCAGTTATCGGGCACCCTGCGCATTGCTCTTGAATATATATGTGTATAAATGACCACATTTCCCGCTCGTGCTGTTATCGGGCGGGTTTTTTTGCATATTTTTACCTTATTCCGATTCCTCCCTGAGCAGTTATCGGGCGCCCGATTAAGGCTTTTTTGTCGCGAAACCCGCCCGATAACTGCGCACCCGGTGTATTAATAAATCCCAGAAAAATGTACAAAAGTGCAGGGATGGATTTTCGAGCGGTCTGCCAAAAAATAGTGATGATAAATATGAGGTACTAAAATTGTTCAGGCGGCTGATCACCGCCAAAATGAAAGAATGACAAATTTCCACGAAAAATTATCGGAGTGGAATCTCGATAAAATAAACACGATAAATGTAAAAACACAAAGATTCAGTGCGATACGCACAATGCAGTGTTGGAAACGTTGGGCGTTGGGATTGGTTGGCTAACGCCCACGTCCAACCAACGCGTTGGGAGCGTTTGAACAATTTTTGTTTCAACGCGTTGGGAGCGTTGGAACAATTTTTGTTTCAACGCGTTGGGACCGTTGGGCGTTGGGAAAATTTTCCCGATTTTAGATACTTTGGCATTGTGACATCTAAGATTGTTATTATTTCTCTTTTTATTTCATAAATTAAATTGCACAGAGTGCGCCGTTAACCGGCACCCCGTTAACCAAACGCGCCTACGCTATTTGCCGTTAACCGGCAGTTTTTAGCTGGAAAATTTTCCAGCAAAAACGCCCACGCATGTATCCATTAACCGACAGTTTCCGTTAACCGGCAGTTTTGTTTAACTTTCGATTATATTTTTAGCCCTTAAAATCGACATAGCAGTTGAAAAGGCTTTAATATTATTATTCTTACCATTCCTTATATTAACACAACTTAAAAAGTTGTGAACAAAAAAACGTTCCGTTAACTTAAAAACGTTACGTTAACGCAAGGAGTGGTGTATATGAACTCCAAAGGATTTTGGAGATAACTAAAAGTCTTAAAAACTACGGTAACTAGTAGTAACTTACTGCAGTTTTCACTGATGTCTAAAACCCCGATGTGCCGAATTTCACTGAAATTCAGAATTTCAACACTTTTCAAAATAAAACGAAATTAGTGTTGTGTATTCAAAAACGCATTACTAAAAAGCAAATCGAAAATTGTATTCCTCCACTTTCTCCGAAAAACGTTTTTTGTTCAGTTTCTCCGAAAAACGTTTTTTTCAATTTCCCCGAAAAACATTTTTTTTTGTTTCAGTTTCTCCGAAAAACGTTTNTTACGTTTTCCGTTAAGCTATCTTTGGTTTAATAAATTTGGGTGGTTTAGAGTGGCGTTTTGAGCACTTTTTCAATTTTTCTGCCCTCAGGCATTTTCTTCTTGTTTCTGAGCGTCCTAGGCAGTTTGGGTCGGGCCGGTTGGTGTGGCGACCCTAAACATGATGGAAGGCCAGGGATATACATACAGAACTGGGCCCGTTTTACATTCGTAACTACTCATTCTAGCCAAAAAGGTCAACTGCTAGAAAATGTTACGATGATGCGGCTATTATTAAGCTTATGTAAGCACAGGTCAAATAGACACTTTTCAAAATTAACAGTTCAACGACCTAATACACGTTCAATACACTTTCGCCCATCAACATAACGATCCACTCAACCAAATAGGAAATATATAATCTCGCAAACGTCTGATTTACGGCGTGGTCCAACGATTAATCAGACAGAGCAAATTATTACACGCAGTTTTTATGCTGAAACAATATAAAACTGCGTGCGGAAATTTCATGATTCATTGGTGACCCTCAGAGTAAATGCTAAAAATGGACATTTTCGTCGATTTTTCGTACTGGCGGGAGAAAAAAAGTGTCACCGAGCAAATTTCGCTTGTAGGTTTAAAATCTGTTGTACGACCCGCGTCGAGCTCGGTGACAAACTGACGACCCACACCAGTATCAATTAACTCCTACGATTTCATTTTTATCCCTCGCCGTCAAACAAAAACGGGATATTTGTGAATGTTTTGTAAAAATCACAAGTAGGTATTCTCGGGGTAAAATAACGTGCTTCTCGCTTTTTCAAATTTTGTATTCTAATAGGTTTAAAAACTAGAAAAGCGAGAAACGCGTTATTATACCTCTTACTGTATTATTTGGGTCAATTATGTTCTTTTTCAATTCTATGATATGTCGAAAATCTTAAAAAAATCATCGCATTTCACGAAAAATATGAAAATTTCTGAACATGTACAGTCCTTACTCCTTTTTGGGCCGCTTTTTTTGGCCAAAATGGGACCATTATAATAGAAAAATGATCTTTTTTGTGACGATGCTCCTTTTTCGGATGCTATTTTCGAGAACCGAAAACGTCCCAAAAAGGAGTAAGGACTGTACTAAAATCATGAAATCTCATTTTTTGATAGTTTGCCGGTTTGGGTAAGCAACGACCGCAAACAAACACAAAAACTGCATACTACTTNTACAGTAAAGGGTAAAATAACGTGCTTCTCGCTTTCGCAAATTTTGTATTATAATAGGCGTAAAAATTATAAAAGCGAGAAGCGCGTTATTATACCTCATACTGTATAATGCCTTTCGTTCACAATAATTATAATTATGAATAGTTCCGAAATGAACAAAACGGTCATAGTCTCGCCTGCGTGGAACCCATTTTCAGCTTTTTCTATTCAAGACCTGGAATAAACGGGAATCATGATTAATCACTTCATTATATGGAATCAAAGACATAAATCGTGGGCGTTTTAAAAATCATAAATTTGCATCTATAAGCATCTATTCTATGCATCCATAAATCACCATTATGGTAGACATTTGAATAAAAAATCACTTTATTTTTCCTGAAAGTCGTGAAAGATGCTAGTCACATCCCTATCACACATTTCTAATTGGAATTTTTTTCATTTTTGATTTGCGTGGGCGCGATCTTTTGGTACAAAAGCTTCATTTAGTACTGAAAGGTTCTACTGGTTCTAAAGCTTCTTTTGGTACCACAGATTCGTTTGATACCAATGCTTCCTTAGGTCTTGGCTCAGTACGACTGAAAGCATTAGTACCGAGTGAAGCTTTTGTTACAAACGTGGCATTAGTACCAAAAGAGGCATTAGTACCAAAAGAAGCATTCGCACCCATTCCAAGGTTCAACGCTTCCAACACTGGTGGTACAAAAAGAATATTTAGTACCAAAAGAAGCTTCAATTCCAAAAGGAGCGTTCAGTACCAACTGAAGCTTAGGTACGAAAAGAGGCGCTCCTCTTGGCTGTACCAGTTTTTTTTCTTGCAAAAAACCTTAATTTTCCCATTTCAACCAAATCCATTATATAAAATGTTACAAGGGTGTTCACGCAATATCATAAAGATTCCAGGGCACCTGTTTGAACACGCAACACCCGCCATGTGCTATAAACCACATCAACACATAACTTAACATATCGCCGATACGTTTTACTTTTACTCGTAGTCACGACTTTAAAAGAAAAAAAGTACCAAAATTCCGAAGCGATGTTTTTCATCTGATTAGAAATTCTACGCGGTTACATTAAACAATTTTCTGGTTGTATTCATACATTTACATAGTGATTTACATAGTGATCGAATCGCACATTTTCTGATCTAGCAAGTGTTTGACTTCTATTAGTGACGCAAGAAACAAACCGGCAACATTATTAAATTTAAAAATATTTCTTTTTTTTGCATCAAGTTCAAAAAAAACCGGGGAATATTTAGGTAAACATTTTGTAAAACATAATTTCAAAACGCTTGAAATGTCAGTATTTATTTTCACGAATCAAAAATATTCTTCCAAATATGTTTTTTAAGCTGTTTTGGGGAAAAACAATGCTATAATTGGTAACTATAACTTATAATACACCACCTGCACAGTTACCTGGCCGAGACTTTTATCCAAAAATATTGTAATAAGTATTAATGGCCAGATAAGTGGGCAAGGCGTAGGCTGACTGTCTGAAGAAATCTTGACCAAAAACGGCAGACAAAATCACGCGCGGAGAGTTGTGCAATACTTAATTATTTTTAGCCAACCGGATAAACGTACGAGCGGGAAATTGCTAGCCAGATATCTGATAAGGGGTGTATATATATTTATAACGAGATAGCTGATACGTAGGGGGTATCCCTAACGTAGGGGATATTCCTAAATGACCAACCTATAAAAATAATAGTCGTATACTTCGAAAAAATGGACGTGAGTTAGCAATAAGTATTCCAAGCTCGCTTACAAAATTTCAACTTATTCAAACATAACCAGTTCCAAATATGACGGTTAGAACATTTTTTACGGTTTACGTTCTAATTTCGTAAATAGGAATCGTAAAAATAAATTATAAATACTGACGTAGTCAGAAGTACCCCCTACTGATAAGTACCTATCATAGAAATTGTCGCCCTTTCAATACTTCATGTTTTTTCTGATCATCTGTGGTACTAAAATGTGTCTTTTTGATTATTTAATTAAGACATGTCTGGTATGACATAAGCATCATTTTCCGATATGAAACAAACGTTCTATGAGAACATTATTTTTGATACTCCGAATATGATCAATAATCCTCTGCTTTTCCTTGAACCAGCATGTTAATTGCCTTTGTGGAGAATTTTCCAGATTATGGGTTTTAGGGCTAACATTTCACTAGAATTGGCTCGCACGGGATAACGTTTCTAGCATTTTTTACTAAATTTCAAATTCAGTACAAGAACCGCAAAAAAAAAACTTAGACAACGTAAATTTAATTTATTTGTGTATTATTGATATTGTTCGAACAATGTGTAATTTGGTACCAATTTCTTTTGTAATTTTTCAACCCTTAAAATTACAAAACCTAAAAATAAGGGTATTCACTCATCTGCTATGTTTACTCCCAAGGGGAAGAGGTAAAATGGTAACCCGTAGTGGGAGTTCGTACAAATATTTACACATTGGTATATCTCGAGAATTGATGATTAAAATTACATGTTATTATTATTTTTTTCAACCTTCCAGTTGGCAAAAAATATCGGCGTCAAAGTTTTTTTCAAAAACTTTAGGGGGTCACCAATATCCGCTTTGCCCAAATCGACGAAAAAACAAAACGCGTGCATAAATGCACACACTCTCTTCAGGGAGTTAACCTAAACAGTGACAGAAATGTAGCAGTTGTAGTTGGACACCCAGTAGATCTTTTTTAAGACAATCTAAAAGTACAAAAACCGAAATACATCAGTGCTACAAAGCAAGTACGTGTCATTTTCAAACCGTTAAAACAACGGCCTTAAGGGGTTAATACCCGTTTTCTTTTATTTTATTTCATTGAATTGTTTCTTGAACGGCATATTCTAAAAGATAAGTGCACGCTAAAGCTAGTGTTTTGTTTAATTTGTTGAAAAGCTGGTACCGTTTTGTTTGCGATTTCAATTCGGAAGACTGCTATAAACATGTAATTTGAAATGTTTAGCACGTTATGTAAACAGGGTTACATTGTAATTATGTTGACCCTATTACAACTAAAAAATGTAAAATGTCGAATCATAAAATTAATTTGTATCAGTTCTTACAAAATATTTTTTAAACAATTATGCCATCTAACCTTCCAGATTTCATTATGACTACCCTACAATTCTGACTTACTCGTTTTTCATTGGCCCGTCTCCAGTGGGCTGTATACTATCACGTGGTTTCGCTGTTAGTGTGTGTATTCAAATATTTTTAGCATGTACAAATATCGAGAAACTTCACACTGTTAAGAGTGGGAACAACCCTATTTTCCAGAAAAGATGTGATCGGAAATGAACCTACAAAACTTTTTGGCGATCCGTATTGGTCAAAACAAATTTTTCTTGATATTTTCAATCAAAAAGTACGTAATTTGCAAAATTTTTGATTTAGCCCTACTTCCAGTTATATGAAGTTCCTCAAATTTTTGATATTATAATCGATTTTTCCATCAAAAATTGACTAAACATCCAATTTTTTGACTTTTGAAACTCGGAATTTTGCCTCTTGGTTAAAATTAAATGCCACTCTATCTATTGCCTATAGAAGATATTAATAAGCTAAGAGTCTTAGTCTAAGATCATAGACTATACCAAAAGAGGTGTATCTCGCAAAAAAAGATCAAAAAACTGATCAAAATTACTTAGAGCAGCTTAATTATTTGATCAGGCTATTTACTTTTGCTAGATCACATTTTCTTCAAAAACGTCTTGTTACC
>SCLG01001653.1:0-10121 GCA_004367875.1 Oikopleura albicans
AATACTGTATGCCCAGGCTATCGGATTATCAATCGGCCCAATCGTAGGCATGACATAATTTGTTGTTGTCGTATCTAGAATAGTGGTAGTAGTAGGACTGATTGTAGTCGTGGCATCAATTGTCGTTGTTGCAAATGTTGTGCTGGTTTCATCACTCCCAAAAAACTTATTGAAATACGCATTCGATTCGGCATCAAGCAAATTTGCCGTCCACGAGTTAAAATTGCCGTCTTCAAAGTGATTCTTGCCCTGAATGGTGTGTAGTGCGACTAATAATGCTCGCATTTGACTTCTAAAATATGTTCGTTTTAAAAGCGGTTAACTCCGAGGGTCACATAGGGTCAGTTAACTCGTGGGGTATACATTGTGACGATTTTGAGGGTTACAATGACTGTAATAACAATAACTTTTGAACAAAAACAGAAAAAAACTCATTTCGATCAAATTAAAAACCAAATTGTTCACACAATCACGTCATATTTGGATCAATGCGGTGGTCTGCCCTCGTTCATCATTTTTTAAAGTATTTTTTTAACTTAATATAATTTTTTCCGGCCTTTAGCTTTGTTCCGATGTCTGACTTGATTCCGTTTTTTAAACAATCGACAATTATTAACGAATGTGGTGTAAACAAGGACGTCATTTTATACAAATTATTATCTAACAAACGCCCAAAACCGGGAAATTTCGATTTGATCGCGTTGGCAATGGCAAAACTGCAGTGTGGAAAATCACACTTCGCGAACTATACATCAGACAATAGACCTAATTGCAAATTAAATTTACTTTAACTCTGGAGATCCTAGCTAGAGAAATATCGACATTTTCCATTGGGTGTTTTTTTGTACAACAATTATTAATTTTAGTGTGTGCAGTCTTGTTTTACTGCAATTGTGGTATACACTACCTAACCATTTGACTTAACACATTTTTTTCCAAAAAAAGGTGTTAATTCAAATGCAAATTGTTAAGTCAAATGCAAACTGTTAAACTACATGGGTATTATACACCGCCTGAGGGTTTGTTAGGACACTTTCTCCTTCCAAAACCGGCCTGATAAACCCTCAGGCGGCGTGGTAAACCCCATGGGCGTAGGCGGAAACGCTGAAAAAAAAGGACAAAAAAAAGTGTTAATTCAACTGCAAACTGTTAAGTCAAATGCAAACTGTTAAGCCAATGGGTGTTACGTCAAATGGTTAGGTGGTGTAATTTGTTTTTCTTGTAAGCGTACGTGGTAAAATTCTTGAAAAGTTTTATTACTCAGAAAATATGATAGAATTAGATGAAACACAGACATTTTGTCGAAAATCGACCAAAAATAATATCTTTGTTGAGGTACATAGAGTTCAACTGAAATAAACTAAGATCCTTGAAATCGTTCAGAAGTACATTTTCAGCAACAGTTTTATAAATATATGATGAATTAATATGAAAAAAATCCGGTTTAGCATTTTCCGATTCGAAAGAAGTGTTCTAGGGTCAATAAAATCAATTTCAGCGGAAAAGAAATTGTTTTCCATAATAAGGAATTAACATTCCGCAGGAAAAGTGGGAACTGTTCCAAGGTCAACCAAAATCAGTCTAAGTATTTTTTTGGTTTTAAAAAATTGAATTGCATTTCAAACGTTTGAATATTCCGGTCTAGTTCCTTACGGTTATCATTTTTCATTTTTAACGATCCATTAAATCGGTTAATCAATCATCACGATTTTTTGGACCTTTGGGACAAATTGCCTACGCAGTGTGGCGTTATTCTTACGCTTTTTGTGTGAACTGCGCTCCCCGTATTCAATTTACAGTACTGTTTTGTTTTTAACTTTCAGGGGGAAGGGGTTTTTGGGAACTCGTAGGGGGAAAATGCGTGTAAATAAACACGCACTAAAAAATTCACAATAATTCACAATAATTCAAAAAAACTGGTAGTTGTAGAGCTGGTCAAACTACGTCGATCTGACTATT
Source organism: Oikopleura albicans (assembly GCA_004367875.1). Taxonomy (NCBI): domain Eukaryota; kingdom Metazoa; phylum Chordata; class Appendicularia; order Copelata; family Oikopleuridae; genus Oikopleura; species Oikopleura albicans. The sequence goes on from SCLG01001653.1 coordinate 1,960, forward strand.
CGGAAATTTATTTGGGCCACCAGGGCCCACTATAGAGCTGTTTGAATTCTCCAACTTACGCAAAAAATAACACCGTCAATCGAATTTTCTCGAAAAGTTTAGGGGTGGTCACCAATACCCGTTTTGCCCTACGGGGCCTCCATTTGTCTTAAATCGACGAAAGAACCCAGTTGCGTGTCTATTTACACGCACTTCCCCTGTGAGTTAAAGGCCAACTGTAGTTATTCGTAAAATGGTGTTCATAATAGAAATAATGAACGAAAAGGAAGATAGCATTAAAAAGTGCAATTCAACAAACTGTTCTCAGCCAGTGCAACAAGTTTAATGTTCTAATAAAAAAAGACTGAAATCGCATTTTCCCGATAATGAAATTGACTTTTTTGCTCTGATGTGGCGGTTGTTTTTTGGTATTTGGCCAGTTATAGAGAAGGCGCTGGTAAATAACGGATATACAATATGCTGAGAAAGAGCTCCATTAACGCTCCCTTGTCTTACACACCAAAAAACAAAAACAAAACAAACAAACAAAATCGACGAAAATTTATTCGACACAAATTAAGCAAAGATTTAAACAATCACGATGCAGTTTGACGGTGATATTATTCTAAATTCGCGATTGGCCACAAATATAATATAAATATAAATAATAAATACAGTCAGGGGTCTCTCGAAATGCACCCCTTTTATGTGAATATCTGTTTGTGTGTACGTTTTTCAGACAGGTCTTCTTCTAAAGAACCTCCCAAATTATATTTAGGAGTGTTTCCGGAATAAGAGTCTTCTGAAAATGGGTTAGAAGGGTTTCCTGGTCTTTCTTTAAAACGTCCATATGACGAGATATCCTCATAAAATAGGTGCTCATCGAGAGACCCCTGACTGTATAATTTGCTTCTTTAAGGTCGAATAATATATACATGTGAACTAATGAAATATATAGTTTGAGCACACCACAATATATACAAGTGTAGAAGACATATCGTAATACATTCACTTTCGCAAAACCTTTCACGGTATGGCCCTGGGTTAGGTATACCCATTTTTCCGACTGGGGCATTTTTGGCGACTTTTTTCGTTTACTTGCCCAAAAAGTATTTCAATTGGGGCCCTATTATAGGGCCCAAAACTGTTCCAATTGTTACGGCTTACGATACTGCTTCAACCGCTGTAATCTCTGCATCACAGAAAAAAACTTGATTCTCTTTTTCGCTATGTTTAAAAATGGTTTGGCAATAAAAAGAAGATTAAATTTCTTATTTCCATAACTTTTTCCACGCAAATAATTTCACGGCCTGAAAAATTACTAAGCTTTTGAATGTTTGATAAAATAAAATGGGGATTTCAATGTTGCAAAATAATATATCTAACTTTACCTTATTTTTATTCAATTAGTAGACGAGAATATCTCTGGGTCGAGAAAGGCCTCACGGTACTCGGTTCTTTATAAAGACCGCATATAGCGCCCACATTATTTCATAAAACGCAAATAAGTACCTTTTTCAATGTTTTGTTAATTGAACAATTTAAGTTTTGTGCGGAAGTGATCGACTTTAGAATCAAATGTGGTGTCTTATTTTGGCGAGGTAAAGATTATAGTAAAACAAAGGTTAACACGAATAAAAAAAATACTTAACCATCCTCAGCCGATTCTCCAGTTTAGTTCTACCCCTCGTTTCACAAGAATATCCGCTGAAAAAAAAAACATTTTTTAATTAATTTCTAGATTGTTCTCTCTACAAAAAAAAAGAATGAATTAATGGAAAAAGAGTGTTAGAGGCAACCATCTAGAAATAAATTAAAAAAAGGTTTTTTTCAGCGGATATTCGTGTGAAACGATGAGTAGATCATTTGAATTTTGTTAACAACATAATAAGTAAGATGTTTTCACTTACTTATTTATTGAAAATAATCATCGTAAGTCATTCATAAATTAAGAAGCTGCGTGAGCTTTTGTTTACAAGCAAAACTCACAGTCAGACGAGTGTCCCTTATAAATATTTTTCGCCATTTTATCAGCTTTTTGTTCATATTGAAGTCCTTCCAAATTCATTTGGCATTATGTATCTAGAAAATTTCAATGTTTGAAAATTTAATTAAACCAATTAGTTTATACGTCGTAGTTTTGAGATGTTGCAAAAACTGCATACAAACACATATTAAACAACACCTTTTAGGATGACTTCTGGTATGTCATTTTGTGAACAAAAGGTTACGCACCTTCTTACACACTCATACTGTATGAGTCATACAAATTCTAGAAATGGTTTTTGTGTGTATCATTGGAAGTAGGTAAATCATAAATTAACGGCCAGTTAAGTGCGACTAGCTTATCATTAATAATGTGGTTGTCATTGCAACAAATTATGAACAATCGTTACCCAATTGGCATTTTTTTGTAATAATCACGGTACCGTACGGCCATCTAAATTTAGCGCTAACAAAAAGTAAGCAAAATACAATAATAGATTTTTTTTATTCATAGACTTCTAACTTGATGAACTCGAAATATCCAAACGTGTTTATTTTGTTTTCAAGAACCCGAAAATACGATAATATACATAATGGCAACATAAACAAAAACGGCCTTTGGTGGAGTTGACATCATGATGCATCAGTACGTCTACCCCAGTATTATATTTAAACAACAAATACTCCCGAAAAGGAAACTCAGAAGTTCTGAGTCAGAACAATAGTACCCGATACTTCCATGGAAGCAAAAATGCTAATATAATGCGACCCAAAGAATTTTTTAACTCTCAGGGGAAGGAGTTTTTGGGAGCCCATAGGGGGAAAATGCGTGTAAATAAACACGCACTTCAAAAATTCACAATAATTCGCAATAATTCAAAAAACTGGTAAAACCAAATTGTAGAGCTCGTCAAACCACGTCGATCTGACTATTCAGAAAGTGATTTGGGCCACCAGGGCCCACTAGAGAGCTGTTTGAAATCTCCAACCTACGCAAAAAATAACACCGTTAATCGAATTTTCTCGAAAAGTTGAGGGGGGGGTCTCCAATACCCGTTTTTACCTACGGGGCCTCCATATGCCTTAAATCGACGAAAAAACCCACTTGCGTCTATTTACACGCACTTCCCCCTGTGAGTTAAAGAGACTTGATCAAGCTTGAGTTCTTAATTAAGTTTGATGTCTATCTGTAATTAATTAATTTATCACCGATACTCATCGGTTTTACAAAACTTGTGTGTTTTTGATTATCGGTTTAAGCAGCAGATGTCACTTAGAAAACGACCATTTTTTGAACTAAACGTTTAACGGGTCAATGCGTAGACCATTTTTGGCGAAATTGTAAAATTGGAAACTGGCCGTTTAACGGCACATAGAGTGGACAGTTTTAACGCTTAATGGCCAATGACTCTAAATCGTTACAAAATGACGTCATGACTCAAAATCGTAACGGATTTTTGAATCACTAATTGTAACGATTTTGAGGTGAAGAAAGTACCAAACAGTACCAAAACCAAACAGAAAGTAAAGAAAATAACTTTTTGGCTACAAAAGTGAAAAAATAAACGTACTTCACGTTGATCAAAAAATAATATAAGGCTTTTTTATATTAGACTTTTTTCACACCACCGTGTGTACAAATATTTATCTAATAAGTTCTTAGAAGTTCTTTAGTTATCTAATAAATTCTTTAAAACACACTAAAAGTACAAAAATAGAAAAAAAAACAGAAAGATGCGCTCAATTCGAGCCATTTTGTATTTGTCCTTTGCATTTGGTGAAACCGATGTCGAAAGGGCAGATGGAACTGCGAATAGCATACGTGAGTAATGTTGAGTAACATTTTTAAAACAACGTTGCTAAATACGGTAAATATATCTTTTATGTGGTGTAACCCTTAGGGCATAAATCGGGCCATCTATTGCTTTCAAGATCGCTGGGGATTCTCGTTTTTTAACGTCGACCACCTTACTTGTAAAATTTGTCAGTACTCAATGTTCAAAAATTAATACAGTAGAACTAGAGATTAATTCGACTACCTGATGAAGATCTTATTGTTTTTAGCAGCTCAAGCATCGGCGACAGGTGTTTTAACTGTGGTGCTCAAGAATTTTTCATATCGTATGCGCATATGGGGTAGTGAGCTACCACATATTTTTCAAAGATCATAGCACACTTTTTAGTCTAAGGATTTTGTCAGTTATTGGTTTATTGTGAAGCCCTGTTCTTCTTCTGTTGTTTGAAGCAGTTTTGTCCGGAAAATTACTTAATCCCCGTGCTCCACGACCACAAACGTCCCGGCGATTTTTTTTCAATTTTTTTTTCTTTTAAATAAAGGTATGCAAACGTATGATCCGGTAATAATATCAAAAAATGTAGGCAACAACACTTTGGTCAATTTTCGCGCTGATTTCAAAAATGTGGTTGAAAATTGAAAAATCAAAAAAAAAACGAAATGTCACCTTAACGCGACAGTGCGAAAATGGTCGAAATAGTGCTTGTTCGAAAACGCGTGATCTATTTGACATAATAGTGAATATTGAGTTTGGTAATCGTACCCCCTGCGCCCTTATCGTACAATAAAAAGTGATTTTGAGCCTGTTGGGAGTTCAGCCATGAAAGACCGTTGAGTAATCGATTTTTATTGTTTTGACGTCTGCAGTTTCGTACAGTTTTCTTTAGGTGTGTGCAACGTAATTTTTTGGAGAATGTACCGAAATTCCGGCACAAAATCAAATAATTGTTCATTTTATAGGGAGATTTTTGTACGAGAAAAAGACAAATTTTTCTGAAAATTAAAAACCGAATCATCATAGTTTTACTCCCGTACAGGGATCGGAAAGGGAAATTTATTGGGAATAAATTGCAAAATTTAAAACTTTCAAAACTCGCCGAGTGTTTAGATCATATGCCTTTTTTTGTTCAGAGAAATCCCTCTTTTTAATAATTTGAATTTTGCATTTTTATTCAGTTATAAAACTTAAATGTACCGTATGGAGACTCTCTGGCTCTGAGGCTTCGATCAAATTCCCTATAATTTGTAACGCTATTATGACGTCACCCTCAAAGTTAGAGCGTCCCCATACGGTTTGTTAACCAAGTCGTTTGATACGCCACATCGAGCGCGATTATAAACGGCTAAAAAAATTCGTTTCCTGATTTACGTATTCAAAGAGGCTTAACGAGGTGTACCGCTTAGAGGCTTAACTGTCATGCTCCGTTTTGGACAGATCTGTCCAATCGGCACTTTGATTCGGTATTATGCGTTAACGGTTAACGTTAAAGTAAAACGGATAACGGATTATGAATTAGGCACCGAAATTACGTTTTTTCAATGATTAAGTATTTTTTTTCTGCATTAACCCCTCGGGCTCATAGTGCACCAAAAGTACCCAAGCATATATTCTAATTTATGTAATCTAAATATTAATTTTTTTGAGATAACACTACCCTGGTAACTTGAAATTTTATACAGTAGCTGAAATTAATTTGAGAATTATTCTCCATTATTACGGCATGGTATTTGTAGCCCCTGATTTATTAAAGAAACAAATACTTAGTTGTACTTTTAAGGTGTTTTGGACTTAAATGTTAGTCCAAACTGGTCGGAAACCGGTGCGAATGTTAGTCAAGGTATCTCATTTTACTGTAAAAACTAATGAAATTAAAATATAGGCTATTGTGCCGTTATCGTTACAAACAAAACAAACTTATAAGTATTTGATGAGATGACCATACACGATGGCACGTTACAATTTTAGAAAATACTTGAAGAAAATTTTCGAATTCATTTCCTAAAATAACTTTTTCCAGATATATGTAGCCCCTGTCCTGTTAAATTAACAAATATTAAACTGATACGTTTAGGTTTTATGGACAAAAATAATATTGTAAATGGGGTAAAATGTTAGTAAACGTATCTTATTTTTTAGTCTATATTGTCTTTCTGGAAACAACTGAATCAACTTCTATAATATCAGTCTCTATAATATCAGATGGTTATAAGGTCAAGTCGATTTTTTCATAGTGCATTAAGGTCGAGTCCGTTTTTTAGACTTTGACCTTATAACCAACCCCCCTGTGGGCCGATTTGATTACATGCTCGTATAATTTCAGTTTTACGTTTTTATATGTATATCTCAGAAATATGTAAATTGTCCGTAATAAATATAATATTTTTTTGTTTTAAATTATTATTTATCTTTAAACAAATAAACTTTGCATTAACACCACATTTAATGTTCAAGCACACGGTATTTTTATGTAATTTTTAATTATTTTTTCTTAGGCGACAGGATTAAGCGCTACAAATATCTCAATATACTCACTTTTTGTAACTGCTTAAAAGCACCTTTAGAAAAAATTTTGATTTATATAAAAATATAAATAATGGAGACGCCATATTGAAGTATAATAATTCGTTATAATTTTTGAAATCGGCCTAGTAGTTTTGCTGTAGTGATGAAACGCGTTTTGGACAAATCTGTCCAAAACGGAGCATGACGGTGGTGTATGACGNGCGCAGTTATCTTGCGAGCAGTTATCTTGCGAAAATTGCCGCTCGTACGCTTATCTTGCGACTTTTCATAAAAGTTTTTTTCGCGTTTTTCGCCCACGCACTGAGCAGTTATCTTGCGAAAAATATTTTGATTACGTTCCTGTTTTCCTCTTAATGAATTTTTATCTGACGCAGCATGCGTTTATTAAAAAATAAAAAGCCGAGCTTCTAGTTATGCAATTTGCGTTTCCGAACATTTGTGTTTCCGAAATAAAACAACGGACTAGCTTTTTTCGGAATTAGACAGTGTGCGCTCAACGTGACCCCCACAACGCCACGAACTTGAACGCCAGAAAATAATGAATTTTAATAATAAGAATTAAAATAAAATGAATTTGGTGAAACTTAAAAAAACGCGATTATGCTTCATTAGTCAAAAAACTTTTTTTTTGTTCAATTTTTCCCAGGTTTTTTCGGTTATTTTTTTTTTTGTTAAATGTACTTGAATTTATTCGAAACGCTGCCCGATAACTGCGCATAGTGTAGGCGGAACAGTGAAAAGTTATGGGGTAAGGAAAAACTGGCTCGATAACAGCACGAGTGGGTCAACTTGCCTAATACCGGCGCAGGGGATGTAATGATAAATAAAAATAAAGAGTGGTATAATAACAAAAATCCTCTCCGTAGATTGTTTATTAATGATAAAAAAAAACTTTTTTTTTTAACAGTGAAATCATAAATATTTTGGAGCAAAAATTTTCCAACTACTCTGCCGGCACAGTTATCTGGCCCGAAATTCTCAAAATAAAATTAAAATAAAGTATTTTTTTATTCTTTTTTGTTTATTTTTATTTTCGGTCTAATTTATAAGATATTGTGTCCCGCTGATGAGTTCATCTAATTGGTCTCTCATTGGATAATAACACTTTGGTATTGCGCAATTTCCCGCTCGTCCTCTTATCTTGCGAAAAGTTCTAGAAAAATACGATCATGCCATTATCTTGCGAAATTGTGTATTTTTTGGGGTTTTTCCTCGTTTTCGCCTACGCATTGAGCAGTTATCTTGCGAGAAAACGCTTATCTTGCGACTTTTCGAGGACAAAGTTCGCAAGATAACTGCGCACCCTGTGTATAGCATACGGTATATTTTACCGGTTACATATCTGTAATGGACCTTATGCAGTCGTACATAGTGTAATGCCCTCAAAGATGCGGAACGAGGACTCTTTTCCTGTCCTAAAATCCGCAAGAGAGCAGTCTGGAGTTTGCTTGATTTAGGCCAGTTTTATTATAATACAGGGGGGCCCCAAAGTAAGGGACACCTTTTTTTTTCGATTTTCATCAGTGCCAAAAGGTGGTCCTTACTTTGCGGTGGCCCTTACTATGAGAAATCCGTTTTCTCATAGTAAGGGCCACCGCAAAGTAAGGACCACCTTTTGGCACTGATGAAAATCAAAAAAAAGGTGGTCCTTACTTTGGGGCCCCCCTGTAATAAATTATAAACAACTTTAATTAATAACAATTTATTATTTTAGTATCGCACTTAGCAGCTTTAAACCTGAATACTAAGAAATGCTGTTGTTGATTCAACCCATGGGAATATGCCATATGCTCTACTCGCACACTCTATTTATCTCATGAGATTTGTTGTGCCTTACTGTCGCTTTCGAAAAATGATTCCGGATATAGCAGACTTCAT
>SCLG01001658.1:1886-12482 GCA_004367875.1 Oikopleura albicans
CGTGTCAATCCAGCTGTGACACAACAATGCGCTCTCAACCCGAATAATCGATTTGGCATGATTTAATCTGCCGCGCTGACTGCGATCAACTGATGCGAATCTCCACACGCGGTGCTCTAAACACCCGATTTCTGACTGAAAAAACTATTTTTCATCATTCTTTACTTTAGCTTTTACCACGAACATTGTATAAATNACTTTACACCTTACCATGATGTACTGAAAAATTGTATAATTTTTATAAAATAAAAACGTTTCAACCGTGAATATAGTCGTGTCATATCATTGGTGACCACGATAAAAGAGAAAGAGAAAATATATACGTGAATTTACAAGCAAAAAAAGAGAGCAAATTTTTATTCGAGATGACAGATAGTAAACTAATGATGGAACTTCACCCAGCCGCAGCCATTCAACAAGCGCAAACAAACTACGCATTCTCAACAAAACTTATAACGAACGCCACAAAACCAGCCGAATTGGAAAACATAAAAGAGGAAATAAAAAAACACACGTCGCGATACGAAGTATTAACGTCAGAGGCTTCAAAAAGCGCAGACCAAAAAATCAAAACATTCCAGGAAGATGGGAAAAGAGAAATACTTCTTTCCGCCATTGGCCCAGACTTTGTGCAGAAACACGCCGTCGAGATGAGATATGAAAAAACATACGATGATCTATGGAAGCTCGTCGAAGATATCATTGGTACGCAAACCGAAAAACAAAAGGCTTTTCAAGCGGAGAAAAACTTAACAAATGCGACACGCGACTTGGACACCGAGGAAAAATTCACACGTTTTTATAAACGATTATCGCGTATGGCTTCCGATGCATCAAAAACGCCAGAAATTCAAAAGTTTCTACTGGATAACGCTTTTAGGAAGAACATCACGCCAAATTTAAAAGTTTTCCTCCGTGAACATGAGAAATCTGAAGAATCGACTGAAAATATGGCAAAATTTCTCGACAAAATGCAAAAATACAGAAAATGCATTAGTATAAATAACGTCTCAAATGTCGAAACAATTGAAAAGATTTCTGAACTGAGCAATCAAAACAAAGAACTCCATGACAAAATTGATGATCTGCAACACGAGATGAAAAACATGATTGCCATTTTTATGCAAAATGACGAAAGCAAATTCGCAACACAATTAGCGGAACCCGAAATTAACCAAGTAAAAGCCCAGCGAACAACAAACCAACCTCAAACAGTACCCAATCACGTTCAAAATCGACAAAATAATAATGTTAGAGAATTTCCGTCACATTGGGAGCGTAACCGTTATGGTGCGCCATTTCGATGCCGGAAATGTGGTGTTCTTGGCCATCGCACGGAAAATTGTCGTGGCACAAATCTGCAGTGCAATCAATGTCATAAAGTTGGACACATAAAAGCTGCATGCCCCGATAGAAAACTCTCATTTCCGTCAACCAACCAAACGGCCGCAAAAAACTTCTAAACGACAAGATTTTGCGCTCAAAAGTCTTGTCAGCATCTACAGCTGGAATAAACTCAACCGCTCAACTGTTTAAACGTAATCACATAACTGTACAAAAAGAAAAAACAAAAAAGAAAAAACAAAACAGAAAAAAACAAAAAAATAAAACAAAAAAAGACAAAAAATGTACAAACGAAACAACGTCAAATGGTGAAAAAAGAACCACGTCAACAAAAAACGCCCAAAAAACCGACAACGAAGACTCATATGAAACATCAATTAACAACATCGACATACAAAAAAACAAATGTGGTCCAAAGGCGAATATCAAAATCAAAATGTTTGGAGAGCCTTTAACAGCGCTTCTGGATACTGGAAGTCAAGTCAATGCAATCAGCAAAAATAATATACCAGAAGAAATATCAAACAACTTAGCTCCAGCATCCTTCACAATCACGTCGTATACCAATGATGTCATTGAAATACTCGGCACTTTCGAAACTGATATAACAATTGGCAACATTATCCTCAGACGCTGTCTATTCTACGTTACGTCTGGTAATTCAAGAACAATCATTGGAACGCCTGCTATCAAGGAGAACGGCGTCGTTATTGATTTAGCTGCCAACCGGATTGTCAAAAACGGAGATTATGAATTATTGGATATTACCAATGAATCAAATTTGGAGATGAACTTTCTTGGTTTATCGGAAACTACCAAGAATTACAAGTCACCGCCAATTCAAATGGAAACTCGCGACGCATTCCAAATTCCCGGAAAATGCGAAAAATTTATCCGATTATATGCCAAATAACCGATCACATCAACAGGTTATTACGCGACGGATGGAATTTTTGCACACAAAATGCAAGAAGGAATTTTAGTTGGAAAATCTGTTGCTATGTTGACACCAACAAACCCGTCTTGTGTTGTACGATTATGCAATATCAATAGTCATCCAGTAGATGTTATGTCTAATCAACGAATATTAAATGTGCAAGAAGTAACAATTCGGGAAAATGGACAAAATTTAACTGAAAACGGACACAGCAATATACACCCAGATACACCCGCATACACTCAAGTACACCAAAGTACACCCAGATACACCGAGATACACCCGAATACATCTCGATATACTGAAGTACATTCAGATACACCCGAGTTCACCAAGGTACACCCAAATACACCCGAATACACCCAAGTACACCAAGGTACACCCGGATATACCGACGAAAACGAACGCAAGAACAAAGACCTTAAATACAAACAAATTTTGGAAGAAATCACGATTGGGTCAACAAATGAGCGAATTATCAACAAAGTCAAAATATTAATAAAAAAATACCTTAACGCATTCGCCATAGATGACGAACCATTAGGCACAACCGACCAAGTTGAGTATGACATCGACACAGGCAACAGTAGTCCAATTGCACAACAACGATACAGATGCCCGTATTATCAACAAACCGAACTGAAGAAAATTATTGATAAGAACGTCAAAAATGGCTTGATGCGACCTTGTTCCAGCCCATATGCAGCACCCGTATTATTGGTTAAGAAACCAAACGGTACGTGGCGTCTCGTGTGCGACTACAGGCGTTTAAACACTGTTACCGTGTCAGATAATTACCCGCTTCCCCGAATAGAGGAACTTGTGGAATGTTTGAGCAAGTCCAAAGTGTTTTCAGCGGCCGATCTATACACAGGGTTTCACCAAATAAAATGCTCTACCCGTGCTCAAGAAAAATTGGCAATTACCACCGAATATGGACAATTCACCTGGAATCACATGCCAATGGGTGGAAAAAACGCACCCGCGGTCTTTCAACGGTTAATGGACAAAGTGTTCCGAAGTATGCCCCGAGAAACTCTGGTAATATACTTGGACGATTTACTCGTCCATTCCACAACCGAAGAAGCAAACGTCGCGCAGCTTGATAAAGTGCTCGAAACGCTCAGCAACAACAATTTGAAAATAAGGGCAAGAAAAACCGAACTGGTGACGTCAAAAGTTAAATTCTGCGGTTACATCATCTCAAACGGTGAAAAACGGCCCAATCCAGAAAAAGTTAAGTGTGTCAGACAGTTGATCCGACCAAATTCTAAACAAGAAGCACAGCAAATATTTGGCCTTCTCAATTACCATCGTGCCTTTATAAGTAATTTTGCACACAAAGCAGCTCCAATCACAGAATCTTACCGAGGAAATTTCAAGTGGACACATAGGGCGGAAGAAGCTCTTCAACAACTTAAAACTGACATCTGTCAGAATGCACTTCGTCTCAGAATTCCGTCACCGAACGAAAGCACTTTTGTTTTGGAAACCGACTCGTCTAACATTGGATACGGAGCTTGCCTTTATGTATGCAACCATTCGTCAAGTCTTGATACAAATACGACAACACATTCTCATACTCGGAAATGCTTACAGCCAATTGAGTATGCATCGAAGATGTTCGACACCGCACAAAAAAACTACGGCACAATGGAAAAAGAATTACTGGCAGGTCGTGAAGCACTCCGAAAATGGTCACATTTCCTACTGGGTCATAAGTTCACCTGGATCACCGATAATGCGTGTCTTGCATGGGCACACAAAATTCGTAGTCGAAGACTAAAAATATCGCAATGGCTGTCCGAAATTAGTGAGTACGACATTGTGGTGCAGAGAAAACCATCAACGGCGATGTGTATCACCGATTGCTTATCTCGCAACTTTGCTGAACTCAACTCACTTATCATTACAAAACGGGATCTCAAATCGCTACAAGAGAACGATGAAGTTTTGTCTGAGGTTAGAAGATTTGCCTCCAATGATCGATGGCCGCGAAATTTAAGTGCCGAGCTGAAACCATACTTCGATAACCGTAACAAATTGATTTTTGGAAGCGCTGGAGAACTACTCTACAAAGAAGATAATCGAATTCGGACAATCCCATCCGAAGCAATCAAACACGATATTTTAGAAGTCTTTCACGACAAAAATGGCCATCTTGGAGAAAAACAAACTATCGATCAGCTCGTTCGCAACTACTTCTGGCCTGGTCTTTCAGTTGACGTCAAATCTTTTATAAGAACTTGCCACCAGTGTCAAATAACTAAACCGAATTTGAGACCCAAAAACGCACCATTAGGCAAAAGTGAAGATGTTAAGGGTCCATGGGAAATGATTGCATGGGACCTTGTTGGACCCCTTGCAATAACGAACAATGGAAATCGCTACATACTGACAGGAATCGACCTATTCAGCAAAAAAGCGTACACCAGGGCTCTTCAGACAAAATCCAGCGATGTAGTTAGCCGTGCAATTCGCACCGCCCTTTTACGCAATCCGAAAATGCCAAACAAAATCTTGACTGATAATGGTCTGGAATTTTCATCTCTTAAAGATTTTTGCATAATTTATAACATCGACCACAACACTTCTGCGCCTTATCATCCAGCAACAAATGGCGCCGTCGAAAGGCTGAACCAAACCTTAAAAAACCGACTATTTGCAGCTGGCGATGAAGATCTTTGGGATGAACGACTTGATGAAATTACCCATTGTATTAACAGCTCATTAAACTGTGTCACTAACGTTTCACCATTTGGAGTAGAAACCGGACATCCCGGACAGAATGTTCGCGACATAATCGAACACTCGCCGATTCAGCAAGTTGACATACGTGAACAAAATACTATGGTTCGTCGGAATATTGACAGTGAGAAACAAAAACGCGTCGAAAAGTTTGCTGAACCGGCTTTCCTTCCCTTCCTGGTTGGTGAACAAGTCTTAGCAAAAAACATGATCAAGAAGATTCCGAGATTTTTGGGACCTTATACGGTTATATCCTCGCGAAGTGATGGTTTATCATATGTACTAAAAGATGAAAAAACACTTTCAACATATATCCGGCATGTTTCTCAGCTGAAAAAATACAATACTCGATCTGAAGACGATATACCAATAGATACGGCAAATACATCAACATCAGAAACCGGCACATCAGAAAAAACTGTTGAACCAGAAAAGTCTTGCGCAAATATCCAACAAAACTGGAATTGTTTTTACCAGTTACGAAGCAGGAGCGTGCAAACAAAAATTGTACCAACAACCGCGGAGACAACAACGCCAACAACTTCATCCGAAGTCACCGACGTACACCTGAATACACCCAGATACACCGATGTACATCCAAATACACCCGGATACACTCAAATACACTCAGATACACCCGGATACACCAATATACACCCACATACACCCGGATACACCAATATACACCCAGATACACCCGGATACACCAATATACACCCAGATACACCCGGATACACCAATATACACCCAAATACACCCGAATACACCAATATACACCCAAATACACCTGAAGACACTGATATACACTCGAATACACCACAAGTTGAAAATACACCTGAAGAAACTCGTGTTAATATAGCAGAAATGGAAACAGCTCAAAATACCAGCTCACCAGTTCTTACTCTTGCTGATTTGAGCGCAACAAACAGATCAACGACGGATCCGCCATCCAATTTTGAACTACTCCTGACCGAGTTTACCAAAGAGGAACTCATTCGTCTTTCTGCTCATAATCGCCTAAACGTAGAAGGAACCTGTCCTGAATTGCGCAAAAATATCGATGACCATTTCCGTGAACATTTTCCAGACTTCAAACGATCATCACGTGGAATATTGGTTTTTCAAACAACCTTTCACGTCGGACGAGAGAAAACGCTTGAGGAATTATCAAAAAATGATCTGAAAGCTCTGATTCATTTACACAAATTATCAAAACCATTTGGTTTCTCCCTGCGTATAACGAAAAAAGAAGATTTGGCCAACCACGTTGATCAAGAAATGAGAAAAAAATTTCCAAAACATCCGTTAACTGCATCTGGAAGCTTGCTGTTTAAACCAAATACAAACGACAGTAGAGAGTCAGAAGATGATAATTCTTTAATTTAGAATGGGAAACATCTACATTGCCTTCCTCGTCGGTGTTATTTGTAACACAGTGAAAATACGTGAGGAAACCGGAACAGCATTCATTGATAGAAGTAATACACTCAATTTTTTTGTCGATCAACCCCGCGTCACGATTAATCTTATCCTGCCAAGTCCACGAGTGCTGTTGAATCACAGTAATTATGAAGTATGCAACGGAAAATTTGAAGTCAATAATCGTCCCCTGTGCGAATTCGAATTCAGTGAATACGACAACGCAGTGTTTGAATTTCTCAATTTGAAGTTTCTTAAACGACAAAAAGAAATCTTGGACACCAACCGATACGGAAAACAGACCTCAACGTCGATAAGAAAGAAACAAAAAAGCACCAAACTCACACACAAACCGGAAAAGCATCGCATTGTTCGCCGTGATGGAGGACTTACATTAGCGTTAATTGGCGGAGCGGTTTCCATTGGCACCGCCGTTGTCGGCTATTTTTCCGGCACAGCTTCCGTAGCTGCTGAAATCGATGTTCTGACAAAACAACAACAACAACAAAAAGAAGCAATTTTGCAACTCACTGAAACAATTCGTGTAAATGAACAAAACATAGCACAAATTGCCCATCAATTGCGAGTACATTCTTCACTGGTTTTAGCTGGAGACAACAGTTTACCGTTTGAAATTAAATATCAGGCAGGCCTTATTCAAGCCGGTATTTTGGACACACGCTTCGACATCTCCAATACGCTACACATCAGTAAACTGGCAACATCCGAACTGCTGGAATTCAAATCGTACTGCCTAACTCTCCAAAATCGTAGATTGCCGCTAAAAAAGCATTTCCTATTGGCAGTTAGAGCTAAATGCCTTTCACTTCAACAATACAACACACCCAGGGAACAGAGTTTCTGTAATGACCTTGCCTTTTTTTCAACGCGATGGGATACAAGTTTGTCTTTCAATGGTATAGGACTGGAATATTTTGACGAAACGAACAGCAAAATCAAAAATACAGTCTATAGTTTCTCAATTGACATTCCCGTACTTCACGATAAAGAACTCACGGAAATATCTATTGTTAATTTGGGACGTTTCATTGGCTTGGATTCGATCAAGTCAGTCACTATGCCAAACAGTGCCGTACTAACTAAGGCTCAAGTCATTCATCCGCTTGATAAATCAAAATGCAAAAAGCTTGCGTCAACAACTATTTGCTCAACAGATGCCATATCCACATATTCTGAATGTCTGGAGAGCGTTTTCAATGGAACATTGTCAAATACTTGCGTTTTCGAAAAACGACGAATTCAAGCCACCTGTGTAGGCAAGATAGAAGAATCGTTTATGGTCGTTTCAATTCCATCCCCGCTGATTTTGCACTACGATGCAGGGGTGAATCGTCATATGCACAACACCCGTTTACTTAAAGAATTCGATGTGGTTAATCGTACCGACACTCCTGGCACTATTTTTTGCCACCAGTCCTCACATCGACATGTTGCACCACAACTTCTAGTCCCACCAAAAACAAAAACGATAACTTCAAACGTCACGAAAGAAGTAATTAACAGTAGCCACGACGTATTGTCAGCAATGAAAACAACCGACGAAAAGCTGCAATCAATAGAAGACAAGTCCGATGCTGTCGAAAAACAATTATCGGAAACAACAGTAAAATTATTGGAAAAAGTGGAACAAACCAACTCAACAATAGCAGTTTTCCAATCGAAGATGGCAAATGCAATAAGTGCATTTCCAACAACAATTGCACACGCTATTTCGAAATTTTTTTCGGGAGTGATAATGCCTATATTGACGCCTCTACTTGTGATTGCAACCATATCCTTCATCGTACTGTTGATATTATCAGTCTTCTTCAAAAAACTCAAGAAAAAAATGACTACTCGCCGCCGTCGTCCCGTTCTTATCGCACCGGACTTGGATTTGCAAGATTCCCGAACAGAAGCTTCGGCTGTTTAAACAATCCTCGGACTGACTACAGTAATACGAACACCGGGCAATGGAAGAAAAAATGTTAAAAAATAACCGACTTCCATGTACACCATGTAAACCCACATACACTAACATACACTATTATACACCCAGGTACACTATTATACACCCAGNATGCATTCGAATGAGGGGCAATTTAGTCACGGACGCTATGTGTGATAAAACCAGTGGACCAAATAGACGGCCCTGGCCTCAGCCATGGGGCTGGATTTGTGAATATAATGCACCTGATTGCGTTGCTAATGCCACTGCTGAGCCACTTGAAGACGGAGAGTACGTCATTCGTCATGACCAAGGACGAAGCTAAATTTATTTAATTTCACTATATTAATACGAACACCGCGCAAAAGATGAAAAAATTGTTTTAAAATAACACATTTCCATGTACACCATGTACAACATGTACACCCATGTACACTAACATACACTAATGTACACCCAGGTACACTTATATACACCCGGGTAAACCCAAATACACCCAGATACGCCCAGATACACCCAGATACACTATTGTACACTAATGTACACTAATGTACACTTATGTACACTTATGTACACCCAGTACCCCTATTACACCTAAATACAACCGTTAAACCGAAAATGTACTGTAAACAAAAAATAGTCTTATTTTTCACAAACGCGATCAACTGTTGCATAAACTAGATTAGAAAACTAGTTCACAATAAAAAATAAACGTTTAACACGAGAATAAAACGAGTCATATCAATATCAGTGACTACGCGTCGTAGTATACGGCCACTAACCCGTTATATTGCCGACGTTCCGTTTCATTTCCACCTGTTAGACATCAACATTCAAAAATTAACGGTTTAACCAGTTATTGTATCACTTTTCTAATACTGTTCGGTCCAAAAATGAGTCACTCAAGCAAATTTTTACACATACTTTTTTATGCTAAAACAATATACAACTTAGAGCACAAATTTGCCCTGGCTGATTCATTAGTGCACCCCACAGTATATTTAGACCTTGTTTAAGTTTAATAATAAATGGCCTCGTTATGGAAAATTTGGATGACATTTTAGCTCAATAATAGGATTAAATTGGAGTAAAGCTCGTCAACAATGTAAATCTATTGGAAAGGACTGGGACCTTGTCATTTTCAACCACAAACGGGAATACCAACGAATCACCCAAATCATTAAAGACCATTGTGTTGATGATTTCGCGTATTGGGTTGGCTATAGAGAAAATGACCGCGTCGCACGGACAGCATTGAATGCGCCACTACTTAGGTAACTGAATAAAAGATAACCGGGTGAAACATAATGGCGCATATCATGTATGGACTTTGAATAAATATCAAGATACTGCCATGTGATTCGGGTTTTTTTAAATCAACATTTAAACTACTAAATTGTCATTTTTAACATTTAGTCACAAAGACGGTTTTACGACCTCAATCGACCTGCCTTGGGATGTCACATCAAATCCAACATCTCCAGAGCCCAACGATTGGCTTGGATCCGAAGAGTGCGTTCGAATGAAGGGTGGCGAAATGAATGACGCGATTTGTTCGCGGACTTGGAGTGGCGCAAAAAAAGCCGGTAAAAACATGGGATATATCTGTGAACGACATCATCCTTGTGAAGCTGCACGCTCGGGCACGACCTTTACTGGCTACGACGGTCCGGATTATAAAATTGTGGCGCCTTATCTGAACAACTCGCCACAATACATCTCGGCTATTGACGCCAAAACCGCGTGCAAAGCCTACGGCACCGGCTGGGACCTGGTCGTTATTGACGATGGTAAAGAGTTAAAAGAAATTAATGACAAGATAACGGATGGATGCACCCCGTATTGGACAGGAATGACGGAACATAGGGGAAAACTTTATGATCTGGACGGAAACACCGAAGTTGTATTCAGTAACTGGGACCACCATTTAAGTCACGGATTTGGATTTCAACCGAACTTTCCGTACGATGATGATTATGAGTTTGGGTGTCCGCTTTTTATGTCAGACTTTGCATTAAATAGTAAATTTTATAACTGATCAAAATTGTTTCAGATTTCTTCCCGCGAAACGGGATTTCAGAAATAATCAAAACCGTAAAATAATAGCCCCGCAGAGCGGGCTTGATTGGGGAAACACTTATACTTGGAACTTTCATACTTATAGGTTATAATATAAACTTTATGTGTAGTGTTTTAATTG
>SCLG01001664.1:0-10037 GCA_004367875.1 Oikopleura albicans
CATTATCTGATCAAATAAAAGACAATTAACTTCAAATATACTTTACTATCTGACGTTGTGGAATGAACGTATTTGACTTTGAAAATATTTCTGCTCATGTATTTTTGAAGACATAATGTCGAATTTTGTAATCAAGTAAAGTTACTACACCGGTTGCGCAGTTATCGGGCGGGTTTTGCGACAAAAAAAACCCGCCGGATAACTGCGTAGGGTGCCCGATAATTGCGCAAGGCGGATAAGTGAAAAGTTTTTTAGGGAAAAACCTGCCCGATAACCACATGATGGGGTCAACCCGGTGTATATTAACTCGAACCACAAATTTTATTTTTAACTATTGTACTGGCGGAACTCAAATACCGTCGTTTTTGGGTAGCTAGTTACCCACGTTTCATACCATGCGCTGTAATTTATATATTAAGTACGTTATTGTTTGTAAATCAATTTTCGAATGGAGTTTCTATTTTTAATAGTCACAACTCGTCCAAACGTAAACACATTACAGATTACACTTTTACAATTAATGTTTTTTCGTGAATTTGTTACATCTTTTTTCTTCCATACGTGTTGCTACCAACCGGTCATACGAAATTATTTTCTTTTAACAGTTTTGAGAGTCGCTAAATGTTTTAATGGTGAACATGGCCATGTATGGACCATACAGTATGGTAGATATCGGCATATCGAGAATGTTTGAAATTTAGTCAAAATGATAATCCAAAGTTTGGATTCAAAACCTCGGACCTTCACCAATAGGTTGAGATATTTGTGTGTTTAGGTGGTAGAAGTGGTTCCGCAAAAAGTTTTTTGAACTTTTTTTCCGCCATACCACTTTAAAACAATTGTGTAGGGGTTATGACCAGCAAAATTAACGATTATGATGTCGACTCAGTTTGACGATCTCTACAAGTTAATCCTACATTTTTTTTGTTCAATTTTTTTTTTTTTGGATATCTACCAATATCAAGTAAAAGAATAACTTCTCAAGCATTGATCACATACCGTAGGCCGACAACCATCGGGAATACCCAATAAAAAGTTACACATCAAGCGGTTCCATAAGTTTTCGAGAATTTCTTTGCGTAAGATTTTTGGCAAAATTTTCACATCAGCCATCACGGGTCCCGACCGGCTAAAAAATCGTAAATAAATTAGTACAAACAAGAAATTGCTTATACTAATGATTGATATACAAACCTAATACAAACACTTATCGTTAATAAAATGTTAACCCAGTCCATTGAAAAGACTAAAATCAAGGAGAAATATTTCACAAAATGCGGAAATAGGCCAGGGCCCAGAAGCGATTGTTAATTCCCCAAGTAGTACAAGTCTACTACTTTTTCACAATATCGCAGTGATTTTCAAACGCGAAAAATATAAATAATGTTACCACTTTTTGGTAACGTTGCTTGACAGCGCGTCTGAGGCCTATGTGGCTTGTCATTCGTCCTTTTTATAGCTCCATGAAGCTCTAAAAATGGCTGCTCTAAGAATGGATGCTCTAAGAATGGATGCTCTGAATTCTAAAACTCAAAGAAGGAAATAACTCAATAAATAGGTTTCACACGCACTCTCAAGCAATGTTACCAAAAAGTGGTAACATTATTTATTTTTTTTTTCGCGTTTGAAAATCACTGCGATACAAGTTGTATGTTTTTGAAAGGCGGAGCAATTTATATCTCTATTAGAATACCTTATTCTAAATGCCGTATGAATATATATACCACATATTTAAGTGACATATGTATGTGACATGTTATTGTCGTTGCTAAGTCTAGTATTATGCTGAGTAAACAAAGTATATACGGTATGATTTAAAGTCCTTCAAGCGAACCAAGTTAACCCAGTAGGGTGATTACATACTATGTAGCCTCCCTTAGCCTAGTCTTAACTCCTAGAAGCAAGTGTGTGTATATATACAAACGACTTGTTTTATAAGGCATACTTTGTTATATAAGGCATATGGAGGCCCCGTAGGTCAAAACAAGTATTGCTGACCCCCCCTCAACTTTTCGAAAAAATATATACACACACTTGAAAAATTCACATTAATTCGCAATAATTCAAAAAAACTGGTAAAGCCAAGTTGTAGAGCTTGTCAAACCACGTCAACCTGACTATTCAGAAATTGATTTGGGCGGCACTACTGGAAAACGGAGAAAATATTTTCCGTTAACATTTTTTTTCGTTTTCCAGTTTCTGCGTTTTCCAGTTTCTCCGTTTTCCAGTTTCTCCGTTTTCCAGTAGTAACATTTGGGCCACTAGGGCCCTCGAGAGAGCTGTTTGAAAACTCCAACCTACACAAAAAAAAATACCGTCATATAATTTTTTCGAAAAGTTGAGGGGGTCAGCAATACTCGTTTTGGTCTCCATATGTCTTAAATCGACGAAAAAACAAGTCGTGTGTATATATACACACACTTCCCTTTGGGAGTTAACATATAAAAACAATAGTCCATTCGGTGACACAGTAAAGTAATCGCTTCCTATGTAATCGCGCTATGGACCATAGCCTATGGTGCTACCAATTAAGGTTCGCGAATTATCTTTTTAAGCAAAAAACGCGTTCGATTGGCGAAACGATTATTGCATAAAAGTTCGCGAATTATCGCCCTCCACCTTTTAAGGTTCAGGAGCACTGTGCGATATGTTCAACTTTTTTTTATTGAAAGATATAAAACATGATATGGGGATAGTAAAATTTCACCGCAAAAACAATAAAGCCGGTGTTTTTGTCGACGTGATTTTTTTGAAGATTAATTATGAATCATCCGTTGAAATTGTGTGAATCTATTGCAGTAGTAACGTTTTATCTGCTCTTCGTAGAATCAGCATTATGAGCGATTTTCATGAAAACCGCCTTCATCATCGGTCAAATAGCTGTCATGAAACACTTTCGAGAATCTCTAAAAGTTGTATTGTATAAATTGAGTTGCTTATGATTTTTATTCAAGTTTGTTACTTTAATTTTTACTCGAATTTTTACATCGAACTTTCAAGGTTTTGACTTGTGGATGTAAACGCCTATTTTAAAGGGTTTTGTAACGGTAATAAGTACTTATGGCACCCGAAGGTCAAACTACGTTCATCAGATTAACCAAAAGTACAGATTAAATCAAAAGTTTTTTGAAACTGTGAACGGTTTGAAACAGTGAACCTACGCAAATGAATACTTTTTCTACGTCACCTATTGCGTAGGTGGAACATCCAAAAGACCCAGAAATTGGTTTCTGGGGAGCTCCATAACTTATAAATTATATAAGTTATAGACCCATTTTTTTGACATAATATGCGGCGGGTCTGAAACTAAAATCTGGAAGTCCTAATCGGAATGGTTAACCGTGGTTTGACTTACCGTGGTCGGACAATCTGACGGAATACTTAAAAGCAGTTTACACACGACATTGTGATATAAATCATGCGCAATTTGTTCCCTGATCATCTTTGTTCTTTGAAATTCCATTTCATCCGAAGTTGGTTCATTCGATGCATGTTTAAGTACGGGCTGTGAACCCATGTAAACTTCTGTTGTAAAAATGGTCGATATAAAAAACAAGCAAATCAAGTACATTTGTCAAATCACTGTGTCAAAACCGATAGAACTTGATAACAACTAGCTGAGCTCAGCATAATTTTCCTGACTTAAAAAATAAACGTTTATTTTTCAATCAGGGGCCAAATTTTTCACAAAAGTGACAAACCAGAAAAGACGCTATTTACAGTCCCTAATCCCATAAGAGACGTTTTCAGTACTTATGAAAAGAGTCCGTCAAAGGACAAACCTTCGTTAGAGGATCAGCGTCCCTCATGGGGTTGATTTGAGACAAATTTGTATTTAAATATCTTATGGGATTAGGGACTGTCGTTTTAGCAATCTAATTAATCTGGTTCACTTTTATTGAAACTGTCCCGTAATCTATCCTATTTATACATGTACAGTATGTCTTGATCTATAACCTATCGACAGCGTAGGTAAATCGGCAGACAAATTTTAGGGTGGTATGCCCGCTTAATTTTGTGGGACAAAAACGAACACTGGCGGTAATTCTCGTTAAACGAAAAACTCACTAATAGTTTTTTTGCTAATTTCAGTTTATTTTTATTCTGTCCCAAACTTCACAAATAAGTGATAGTTGAACCACTTTATGTACATTTTGCTAGAAGACCTGAACCAATCATCAATGAAGATTATAATGGTTCGTTTTGATTCTCACTAATAAAAGTGCAAATACTACAAAAATTGAAATAAACGCCAAGCGATCAGATTGGATGAAACGTTTAGGTGTCCTAGCTCATCCGATGATAAACCCGCGCCTAAAATATTTTATTTGTGAGGAAGAAAATTTACGTCGAGAAGCTTAGTATTAATTTAAGGCGAATAAGTGACACACTTAGACATGTGTTAACCCGTAAACGGCATAGGGGTGTTTCGTTCAAATCGTCCCTCGTAGAAAACGTATAGCGCATTATTTGGGCAACATTCTTTTTTGTGAGACCGTTTCCCCTGAAAACATCCATCGCGGTGAAGCATTGGTCACCTTTAGCGTAGGTAAAGACGAATCGCCAATTAAGGCTTGGCATGGAATTCACTTCTTTACCCTCGTGCAATGCGACGTGCATATTCTCAACTAATCCGCAAAAATATTTTTGGCATTTATAGCAGCGCTCATAAGGCAACCCTTTGTCTAAGACTGCGCCAATATAATTTGAATTACAGGTAATCTAATAGTTGCAAGATAACGGCGTAGGGGGTTTATGAAATTTTATTCGCTCAACAGCGCTGCAACTTCGGAAAACAGTTTTGAGAAACAGTTAATATTCATTGGTTGAGTTAATACAGTTTTAAAGTAACACAATTATTAACAGAGTCATTAACACCCTTATGAAAACGTTTATTAACAGTATAATTTATAATGAATAACAAAAAATAATGAATTACAAAAAAAAGTTTACATTTTTAATTATTAATGACAATTTAAACATAAAACTACCAAAGATTTTTCATACAGTAGAATAAAACAAAGGGTAAGATGAATCAGTGGGCCATTTTAACGGGTCCAGGGTCAGGACTTCTCGTTTTAGAAGCTTTTCAACTCTCAGGGGGAAGGAGTTTTTGGGATCCCGTAGGGGGAAAATGTGTGTTAATAAACACGCACTTCAAATATTCACAATAATTCGCAATAATTCAAAAAAAATTGGTAGAGGCAAGTTATAGAGCTCGTCAAACTACGTCGATCTGACTATTCAGAAATTGATTTGGGCCACCTAGAGAGCTGTTTGAAATCTCCAACCTACGCAAAAAAACACCATCAATCGAATTTTCTCGAAAAGTTGAGGGGGTCACCAATACCCGTTTTGCCCTAACGGGGCCTCAATATGCCTTAAATTGACAAAAAACAAGTTGCTTGTTTATTTACACGCACTTCCCCCTGGGAGTTAATTAATTCGAGTGGGTCACAGGTGTTCGTATAACCCGTAGGGCATACTGTGTGATGATCATCACACAAGCCTGTTATGGCCGTTTTTAAAGGATAAAATTATTTACACAAAATTTTCACACTGGGGTACCCCAGCATGCCGAATCTATCTAGACCAATAAAAAATTGTCAGACGTCTTCAAACTCTCAGGAAGATTTTTGACAAATTTTTGCGAAACAATTTTTTTACCATTTATGTTCCAAAATTTTCTACAAAAAATTTTTTTTTGATAAGATATGAGGGCAAACAGTCCGTTGTGTGACGATCGTCACACAGTGACCCTCAAGAGTTAAATATAATTTAAATTAAATATAATTTATTCATTTAGATGGACAATTTTGCAATTAAGTTTCTTCTTCAAACGGAGTTATTATTTTAGTTTTTTTCCTATTGCAAACCTTCTTATTGTTTGATATTTCTACAGACCTTGAATAATGTTTAATCATTTTGAAACGACAACTTGAATCATAAATTAAGACATAGTTTAACACATGTGAAGACTAAAAACATAACAAACACATCATTTTCGATTTGATTAATTCATTAATTGATACAGATTTACTTTATCTGAGTTCCTAGTAGGAACTTGCTACCATTCAGTTAAAACAAGTATTTTTACAATAAGTTCTCAAAGATCGACACTTGAAATGCCAATGCACTGCATATACAATCATATCAAACGTTTCATTTTGAATACGATCTAATTTACATTAAACTATTATTGTCCGCGCAACAGCTTATTTGTCTTGCGCTGCCAATTTTATTTGGCCGCGTAACTTAGAAACCCGTAGCGACAAGTATCATTTTCTTCTTTTTGGTTACGCGGACAATCTTATATTAACGATTTTCATACAATAAACATAATTCAATAAATTTTGACATAAAAGCAAGCAAATCAATAACATTAACAATTTAATGACAATTAAATCAAAATACACAGAATGCGCCGGTAATCGGACAATAAATTTATTCAAAAAATCGCGGGCTAACAGGTTTCGGCCGGTTAACCGCTCAATGCGTCGTTGAATAATGTTCATCGTCGAATAATTTTCGTCGTTAAATAGTGTTATCTCTAAAAAAAAAATTGGACCAAAAGTGGCCGGTTGAAGGCGCATCCTGTGTATATTGTTGAGCAACTCGATGACTCTACCGCAGAAAGTTTGTAGTGGTACAAGATATCTGTATGCGAACAGGTTACAGGGTGAGGTAATATAGATGCTAAGCCGTTTTTGGTTCGCGAGTGCGCTGAGCGAATATAAGTCACCAAAAAACGGCATAGCATCTATATTACCTCACCCTGTACATCTCAACACATTTTGGACCTAAACGTATCGTGATTTTCAATTATTTTATCAAATGGGTAGTGCAATTATCTTAACACAATTCAATTAACTAAACACTGTTTAGGTGGTCTGGGTCAGTGTTCCGAAAATGCGACATCTGCTACCGACGCATCGAAAATTGTGGGATTTTTGGAACACTGGTCTGGGTAATCGACCATAACAAAAACCAAACGACCACGAGAAAATGACCAATAACCACTAAAATTTCAGGTTTTCTGTTCTGGATTATTTCACTATCCGGCTTCAATCATTATGCAGTTGAGCTTAATCATAAAAAATTCAATATTTCTAAAGTGTTTCTAATCAATGGCAATGTTCTCAAATCATACAGGGTGAGGTAATATAGATACTAAGCCGTTTTTTGGTGACTTATATTCGCTCAGCTTACTTTAAGGGTGGTATACTCGATTTGTTAACCAACATGCATGAAAAACAAAACGTTATTGTGGACAAGGCATACATTCCATCAATTTGAAAATGCCATGTACACATTTTTCAAACTTTCGGGTATCATTTCCCATCTTTTCACGCACCATAACCATTGACAGTGACCTTGAATGTGGGCCTGTGGATAACTATTCAATCAGTTAACATTTTGAAAAAAAACGATAGTGCTTAAATAACGCATTATGCATTCTCTATCTCTCAGTTTGTCTCAAAATCAGTTTTTAAATAAGATCATTTTTTCTCAAATATAATTAAATTATACTAATAGTATTTGTGGATATTGATTGGCTATATTATATAGCCTATATATTAACTCAAGCTCGATAGTGACCTCCAGCGAGATTGCAAACTCCCTGAACTGAATCCAATTTTTTTTTGGCCGATTGTGTCACGCTCCAGTGGAACATAAAAATAAATAAATTTACTCAGCACATTTTAAGGGCGTCGAATTTTCCATAATGGCATTAATTTAATGCCTGATTGGATCCACAGATTTTCCGCCGGTTTGTACAGAATATATTGTATCAAATTTAGTTTCACTTCCACCTAACCAGTTATCTTTCAAAAGTGCCCAAAATAGGTATAGGGCCTTTACTATAGGCTAAACCGTATAGCCCTCTCAGTTTGCTTTTTTAACTGATTTTTTTAACTCCAATTTTTTTTTTTTTTGTTACAGTCAAAAAAACGGAGACTGACGCCTCTAGGCTTTTAGGGCGGTAGGGTCGACTTATTTACAAACAAAAATTCGAAGAAGAAAGCCCAAAAAATGATGTTTATTTGTAAAGAAACTAAACGTACCGTTCTTAACCAACTACACTCCTTAAGGGTCTATTTGGAGAACGGGTCAACTCGGGTGTATTTGAGTTTCTCGAGAAACTCAGGTGTATTTGANAACCCAACTTTGTTAAGATAACTGATTAGGGAAGTAGGTTTAAACTAACCATCGCAAACGTATTGATTTGTAAGCGCTTCTTTTTCGGCCTCGTGGTTTTGCATGTGTAACTTGTACCCAGCCTCAATCCGGAATGTTTTATCACACTCACTGCACTTAAACTTGGGCTCGTCTTCTGGCTCCTTTGTATGAATATATTCGATATGATTCTTCAACGTTCGCTGCGAGCTAAATCATCATGTTAAATTAATTTAACATTCTAACGAACCGTCATCATGGCTTTAGTTTCCTCTAAAATGTTCATTCAAGTCCCTTTTTTTCGTACAGCAGTTTAGTTGAAAAATTCATTATGATTGTAATCACTTATTCTATCATTTAAAACAAAAGAAAGCATGAGAAAATTTCCAGCGGACATTTGTCACGTTATTCTTGTGCGATCAAATGTGCCGTGTGGCTACATTATCGGACACCTACAGTCCTTCACCATTTATCGGACGCTCATTTATCGGACGCTCATTTATCGGACGCTTACTCATTTATCGTGTAGTGCTCTGACTACGTACAATACATAAATGAGACGTAAAATGTAACAATTCTATAATCGGACGTTTTTTTTGGCCAAAATGGGGTCATTCTAATAAAAAAAACATGACCTATTTTGTGACGATGCTCATTTATCGGACGCTATTTTCGAGAACCGAAAACCTCCGATAAATGGTTAAGGACTGTATTTCCTTTGGGAAAATTACTCAGTAGTGGTATATCAGTAGTGGTATACCCAGGGCTCGGCATAATCAGTTGTCTTGCTTGGCTTGGCTTGGCTTGGCTTAAGTTGGAATTTTTTCTCAACTGGCTTGGCTTGGCTTGGCTTAATTTGATTTTTTATTTCAGTTGGCTTGGCTTGGCTTGGCTTAAGTTCGATTTTTAATTTAACTGGCTTGGCTTGGCTTGTTATAAGCCGGCTTAATGTGGCTTAAGGTGGCTTAAGTTTTTTTCACTGGAAATTTTCATAACATCAAGTGGCTAAAAAACACATGCGATTATTCGCGTCAACTTTTCCGCCTACGCACTACGACCTAAACTTAACAATATTCCCGGAACTTAACAATATTCAATCAAATTAACGAAATCAAAGTGTCATTTTTTTCATTTTTCTCTTTCATGATGAATGATGGCATCATTCATTGTAGAAATAGTGTAAATTATTTAGTTTTTGTTCGGAAATTCTCACAAAATCTAGAAAAAANACGACCTTAGTGCAAAAAATGATCATAAAATCTTTTAACGACCAAATATCAGACCTTATGACCCCCCTGTATTTTTTTCCTGCAGTTTTGAATACAAAATTCACATGTGAAATAAGTTTTTTAAAACTCAAAATTTACCAATTTTCAAAATACATTTTATTCAAGACGGTTTTTTATGCAGTCCAGCTGTAAAAAAATCAAAAATAATAATACAGTAAAAAGGCGTGCATCGATTTAATAGACACAGTGCCATTTTAAAATTCAACCTAAAATGAACCATTTTTAACTTAATTTTTTTTTTATCAAAAAATATATATATATGCAGATTTTATACAAGAAGAACCTTATTATTAAAACAAAAATTTGCGAACTTTGATACAGCGTTAAAATAGTGCACTCAAAATAGATCAGTTAAAGGTTTCTCGATCTTGAGCAAGTGGAATTTCACCGTGAATACCCTAGTTTTTTTTTTACATAAAATGCAATTTTTGCACCAAATACTTGTAGTAAAAATATGACTTTAATCGCGGAACTTAACTTACTTTTTGGTGACTTGGGGTTTCAGGTGTGAAATTTTTCTGGCTCAAAATTTTTTTTTTAAATACATCATTTTTGAAATTTTGCGTGTAA
>SCLG01001669.1:0-14958 GCA_004367875.1 Oikopleura albicans
GGTCAAAATCGGGTCCACATACGTTTTCTGCTCGGGTCAAAGTTCGATAAACTCACAACGGTAGTTATTGTTGCAAGTAAATACCTGTAATATTGACATTGTAATAATAGCAGTAATAATAGTCCTGAAGGATGGATTGATCGAATGCCGGGGGGTGCGTTTTTTTTTTTTTTTCGAAAAAAATTTCCGTGAATGGGCCCTAAAGGAGTTTCAAACCAAAAGTAGTGCAAAACTTTCAAACTTTCGAGCTAGAAGTAAATTTTATAAACTATCGAATTTGCAGTGCTCGAATATTTTTCTACAGTTATGGCCGCCANGGTCGGGTATACAGTTTTTTTTAATACCCGAGTCGGGAAAAATCGGGTCTAGACGGGTCAAAGACGGGTCAAGACCCGTGGCATATTTGGGTCAAAATCGGGTCCACATACGTTTTCTGCTCGGGTCAAAGTCCGTTAATTTAGGACAAATCCGGGTCAAAGTTCGATAAACTCACAACGGTAGTTATTGTTGCAAGTAAATATTGACATTGTAATAATAGCAGTGACCACCACCTTTTTTGTCTTCAATGATGACTAATCGGTACTGTCTTAAAAGGTATCAAAAAAGTTTTTTATTTGGATCTTCAAAACATTGTAGAACTCACTACAGAAATTTCCGGGATATGATTTTTCCACATTTTTTTATCAACTTTTCGAGTTCTACAATTTGGCTAGAACAGATTTTTATTCGATGGGCCCTAGAGGTCCCTAGGCTCTTTTGATACCTTTTACTCGTTATACCTTTTAAGAAAGTACCGACTAATCGCCTCGCTTTTTTTTTTATCTTAGAAACACGTTCAACCCAAAAATAGCTGAGACATTCACTCAGCAATTAAGGGCCCCATTCACGGAAATTTTTTTCGAAAAATAAAAAAAAACCGCACCCCGGCAATCGATCAATCCATCCCTCAGGACTCCACAAAAAAAATTTCAGCGANCAGACATTTCCGGGATATGATTTTTCCACACTTTTTATCAACTTTTCGAGTTCTACAATTTGGCTAGAACAGATTTTTATTCGATGGGCCCTAGAGCTCCCTAGGCTCTTTTGATACCTTTTACACGTTATACCTTTTAAGAAAGTACCGACTAATCGCCACGCTTTTTTTTATCTTAGAAACACGTTCAACCCAAAAATAGCTGAAACATTCACTCAGCAATTAAGAGCCCCATTCACGGAAAATTTTTTCGAAAAATAAAAAAAAACGGACCCCGGCAATCGATCAATCCATCCCTCAGGACTCCACGAAAAAAATTTCAGCGAAATTTTTTTTTAATGTGGCAGGAGGTCCTAGAGTGAGCCAGGTTCCAGGGGCTAATTTAGAGTCCAAACGGTCTTCTGAACCGGAAAATCAGCCATGACATTTCAGAGGAGTTAAGAGCCAAAATTTAGTGGATCTACTAAAATCACTAGGGGGAACATTTTAGTGCTAAATATAATAGGTAGTATCCGTGCAAAATAGGTCATTGTTTGTTTAGGAGTTACGGACTGAAACTTGGCAGAGGTACTAAGTTCCTTATTCCGAATCTTTTGATGCTTAAATTGGACCTTACTTTTAACTCGTATGCGCCAGATTGGACAAAAATAACAAAAAAATCGATAATTTTAGATCTAGGAGTTATGACCTGAAACGTAGTACGAGTACTAAGTTTATTTCATAATCAAAATGCATTTTTTTTCGACCATCTCAAATCATAAAACTAATTTGGCAAAAAAATAGAGCGCAAAGAAGAGATCATGACACATCAGTCCACTTTTGAAAAGGCTAATCTCACTGAAGGGCTATCGTTTGGTGGTAAAACAACATTCTAATAACAAAAACAAAGAAAAATATAAGCAGAAGAGTTTTTTGGGTCTTTTAGTCCTTTCTTCCGTTTAGGGGTTAAACATCTCGTACTACGTTTCAAGTCCTAACTACTAGATATAAAATTATCGATTTTTGTTGTTATTTTTGTCCAATCTGGCGCATACGAGTTAAAAGAAGCTCCAATTTGAGCATCAAAAGATTCAGAATAACGAACTTAGTGCCCCTTCCAAGTTTCAGTCCGTAATTCCTTAACGAACAATGACCTATTTTGCACGGATACTACCTATTATATTTACTGATATTTTTGTCAAGTTAAGGGCGTAAGGGTTAAAATTGAATTTCTACATTAGCACTTTTTTTACGATATAATGAAACGTTTTATTAAAACGATACACTAAAATGTTTTCCGTCGTGATTTTAGTCCATCCACTAAATTTTGGCTCTTAACTCCTCTGAAATGTTATGGCTGATTTTCCGGTTCAAAAGACCGTTTGGACTCTAAATTAGCCCCTGGAACCTGGCTCACTCTGGGACCTCCTACCACATTAAAAAAAATTCGCTAAAATTATTTTGTGGAGTCCTGAAGGATGGATTGATCGAATGCCGGGGTGCGGTTTTTTTATTTTTCGAAAAAAATTTCCGCGAATGGGCCCTTAGGAGTTTCAACCCAAAAGTAGTGCAAAACTGTCAAACTTTCGAGCTAGAAGTAAATTTTATAAACTATCGAATTTGCACTGCTCGAATATTTTTCTACAGTTATGGCCGCCAGCGGGCATAAAACCCGATAAACATGAAATCAACGAAAAATTTAGCTAAAATACATTTTAGTTTTCGGGTCCAGACCCGGGATTCGGGTTTAGACCCGGGATTCGGGTCTAGACCCGAATTTTCCAGACCCGAACCGGGTCGGGTGCGGGTTGGATAGACTTTCTTGCTCGGGTCTAGACCCGNTGAAGGATGGATTGATCGAATGCCGGGGTGCGGTTTTTTTATTTTTCGAAAAAAATTTCCGTGAATGGGGCCCTTATTTGAGGTGTAAAAGACCGATTCATCCGGTGCCGCAAAGCCAACAAAGGTTTCAAGAACTTGTTTAAAATGAATCATTATAAATGATACTCACTGAAAACCCGAACGACAGTATAGGTCGGGCGAATCGGGGTTAAGGTCCTAAATGCACCTGAACCAAATCAAGCACTTAAGGGTGGTCTGCTCGATTTGTTTACAATTCAGCATGATTTTTTTATTACACCGCATTGAATACATATAGTTCTGTTCAGATTATCTGTAAAGGTTTAGTGAATGAGTTCAAGTGCAAAAAAAATATGTTAATCCACGAATTCTAGAAATTTTGAGCATTTCAAATTTTCAAATTTTTCGATAAACTAGGAAATCACTCCCACGATTACTATTTGCTANTTGTAAACAAATCGAGCAGACCACCCTTAAATTCTTAACGATATGACAAAATATTCTAGTGGAGAAAATATGGCTGACTCCGAACAAGCTGAATCCAAAGTCCAGATATTATCACTCACAGATGTTTGGCGATCATCCAGTTGATAAGAAAAATTATGACGAAATGGAATACTTTAACCGGGAGACAGTTTGGTGGAAAACCATGAAGATACGAATGAAAAGTAAAACACCAAGGCAAAAAGAACTTGACAGAAAACTTGTGGAGGCTGTGGGAAACTGGGCCTTCGAAGGAGCGGATAACATCGACTTAAATAAGATAAAAAGTCTTGTCGAACAAGGTGCTCAACCAGACCATTTTGTTCCCGTGTTCAAGTACGGCGATGGTCTTCATGATTGGTGCTTTGATAATGCAATAGATTTGTGTTACCTGGAGTACAAAGTCCAAGCTTTTTTGGTTTTGCACCAATCTTTCGATTACAACAGAGAAGAGTCAATCCGATGTAGATCTTTCCTAGGACGAAAATTTGCTTTCTCAAATAGATATAGGTATGAGATTGGAAGTTTGATGCAACAGATGTTAGAACAAAAAACAACACAAAATCCGCTTACGGCGTTTCTCAGATGGGCTGGGTTAAGTTCAAGCTACCCAAAAACAATCAAGGACAAAGAAAAAATATTGTCTATGATATTTCAACACTACAATATACAGTCTGTTATTAAAACGGACATAAAAATGATAAGCGATTGGGATCAATTTCGATATGAACAAGTTCCAAATAATCTTCCAATATTTCTCAAATATATTTCCGAACAAAAAGGCGACCAATTCATTAATGAATGTTTCGGGTCCACTTACGATATTCGGGAGCCGATAAGCTGGAAATTTGTGTTTAAGAAAAAAACGATTTGGCTAGCCGAATATTTGATCAATCAAAGTCTGGATGGAACTGTCCGATTTGAAAGAAAGGCAGGAGTTATCCAAATGACAACGGAAAATAATTTTTTATCTATTGACGTTGATTTAGAAACATTTTTGATGGAAAAAATGGCTCCGAATGACGTTTTTGAAATTAATTTGACCAACTTATTGGGGATTGGTGGGGAATCAATTGTAATCAAAAGAAAAATTCGGCCGAACGAGTCCGAGTGGGCTTTCAAATTGGTCACTTATGAGGTCCCACCAGAAACTATTGAATGTGTACAAACCTTACAAAAATCAATAAAAGATGAAATAAGCGAAAAGTTACAAAATAATGTCAACGAAACGGAATCGTCAGAGGATACAAAGAATGAAGCTGGTAAATTTGTCGAAATTATTGGCGGAAACACCAGTAACTTGTCGGAGTTGCAAAAAACTCCAGAGTTTAAATGTTCATCATTAACTCATCCAAATTTGATCTTGTATGAAAACCTGACGATTGACTTAATCAACGATACTTTTGGTTACGTTATAGGTGAGAGATTTTTTTTATTTTTGGTCATATTTTACTGATAGATGAGAAGAAGGCGTTAGTAACGCGGCGTTACGTAACGTTATCAGGTCAATTCCCTCAACAAAATAAGCGTATTTTAGAGTCCGTATTTGTAACAATTAACAGGGCCTTAAGTCGGAGAATTTTTTCAACACCTAGGAGCATTCGGGAGCGCTTCAATTGGTACGCGCGATCTTTTGGTACTAAAGCTTCTTTTGGGACTGAAACTTCCTTTGGTTCTAAAGCTTCTTTTGGTACTCGCTAGTACCAAAAGAAGCTTTAGAACCAAAAGAAGTTTCAGTACCAAAAGAAGCTTTAACCAAAAGAAGCTTTAGTACCAAAGGAAGCTTCAGTACCAAAGGAAGCTTCAGTACCAAAAGAAGCTTTAGTACCAAAAGAAGCTTTAGTACCAATAGAAGCTTTAGTACCAAAAGATCGCGCGTACCAAAAGAGCATTGGTACCAAAAGAAGCTTTAGTACCAAAAGAAGCCAGTACCAAAAGGACAAAAATTTTTAGACTTTTTTTGAAACATTTTTGACTGATAGACGGCATTAATTTTTAGTTTTAGTTTCGAATTCCGGTCGCCCTGGAAGGTCGGCGGCCATAATTATAATAATAAAAATAATTCGACGTTAAAGTAGAACCTTCATTTTTATATAACAACACAAAAATAATGTTGTANTTTGGGTTTTACTTGTTTTAATGCCCATTCCAAGCCTTCACGGACCCCTTCACCACTTTTTGCCGAGCATGGCTGGATTTGATATGATCGATCTCGTAATTTGTGCAGTTTGAGGTTCTGCGCAATGTCCGAACTAAATGAAAAGATACAGGTTTGGGTAGGATGGCTTGGCACCGACTTAATCGGAATCATTTCTTAAATTTCTTAAGGGGTAATTTGTCGACCAAAAAGGGTAAAATGTCGAAAATTTTAGACATTTTCCCCTTTAGACATCTTAGAAATAATTCTAATTGTGAATAGCCGATAGCTTGGCGCAATCGGATAAGGTCGAATATATAAATGGTCGAAACCCAGAAAAGGTCGAAAATAAAAGGTCGAAACACCGAAAAGGTCGAAAATGACGCAAAAGGTCGAAACCTGAAAAGGTCGAAACCTTGAAAAGGTCGAAACCTGAAAAGGTCGAAACCTGAAAAGGTCGAAACTTGTAAATGGTAGAATACAGAAAAGGTCGAATTCGACCTTTTCCGGGTTTCGACCTTTTCACCCGTTCGACCTTATCCGATTGCGCCGATAGCTTCTAGGAATATTTTAACAGGATCAGATTTTAAATCAGATTAAAAAAACAAAATATCTTTTTCTATGTAATCAAACACGATGAATCTGATGGTTAGGCCAAAAAATAAAAATTTGTCAAATTAACTCACAAATCCGCCAAAATTTCCCTTTTCGGCCAAAAATACTTTAACACCATAAGCGTACCACCCTTAACAACAATCCTCAAAAAAGAAGATCGCGATAGGTCGATCGTAGGGTCAAATACACGCTAGGGACCCTTAGGTCCAATACGCCCGATTTTTTTACTAAAAACTCGGAATCCTTCAGACGGTATACATACGCTGACTCAGCAGTTTCCAGGTCTTGTTTGTTTGCATAGACTAAGCATGGAACTTTGATAAGTCGATCTTCTGCCAGTAGTTCGTCAAATTCCTAAAATAATTTTTTTTTAATTATAATTAAAAAAAATACGGTTAAAAATCTACAGTTATCCGTTTTCGGTTATCGCAGAANTAGGAATTTTCTATTAATCTAGGGAAATTTTTGTGAATTATTGAACCTGAGTGTCTAATGATACATATACAGTCCCTATCCCGAAACGTCCAAAACTACACCAGATGACTCGTTATAGGGCTACTTTTTGAGAAACCGAAACTTTCCCAATTCCGCCTACGCCTGATCCATTACATGTATAGGGCTAAAATTCCGTTAGAGGGCTAGATTTTTTCACTTTTCCCGAAGCTGTTATAGCCTTTAATTTATTAAGGCGAGAGCGAGGTGTGAAAGTTCGCCCTGGCGAATCCAACCGCAATATAAAAGTTCAGCACTGTAGGGCTATTTCCGTTATAGGGCTACCTGCTAACAGCTGTTTAAAATGAGAATAAAATGTATGACTCATCATATGATCATACGTATATATATCTTTATTAATCCTTCCATAGCAACAGCCCCTTAACGCGACAACCGACGGCAAAAGTCACAGACTAATAAAAATGAATTACCAGAAATAAAGAACGACAAGAAACAAACATGCATCGCCAGAACTCGGATATAAGAAAGTAAAATTTTCGACCTTTTTTAGGTTTCGACCTTTTCAGGCCTTGAACCTGAAAAGGTCGAAACGCTCATATGGTAGAATACAGAAAAGGTCGAAACATCTAAATGGTAGAATACAGAAAAGGTCGAATTCGACCTTTTTCGCATTTCGACCTTTTCACCCGTTCGACCTTATCCGATTGCGCCATTATAAACTATCAATGCGGAATTATAAAATACAAATATAATTGGTATTTGTAAAAAACATAACTCTTGTACGCCCTTATTCGACGATATTTTGTCAATTACCCAGTGGGCTCAAAAATAGCTGAAAATTATGTTGACATGGTGGACACGATAAAAATCACGCCACAGTATGTGGTGAAATAACGTTTTTTTCGCTTTATCAAATTTGGTATTCTAATAGACTTAAAAACTAGAAAAGGGAGAAGCGCGTTATTATACCACATACGGTAATTGGATGTAATTAGAAATCAAATTTCGGCGTATTTCTTTCAAATACCAAAATTCTCAGTTTGAGCACGTTTGCTTTCTCCGTTTGTTAAAAAGCGGGATTAATAATGACGCTCTTAAGAAATACTTGAAATTCAGCGTGAAATGTCCTTGTAAGCTGTTTTAATATGGTAGACAAAAACGTGAAAATTCTTGAAAATTCGCAAATTCTTTATAAAAAAACTTTGTGCGAGCAAATTGCCTATTATGGGTAGAGCGCACCATTTGGGGAGAGCGACCATTCGGGGTTGCCAAAAACTTGTATTTCAGACGGTTAGGTTTTGATTTTTAGGTCGCCAAATAGTGTGTTAGACAGGACGTGGCGACCAATTTTGTGGTCGCCAGAATTAACCTAAATTCTATTTTTCATACTCGTTCTCTCTCGCTTCGGGCTAAAGAAAAAGGAATAACAAAAATTAAGATTGAACGTTTTGTTCATTTTTGAATTAAATTTGAAAAAATTCTCTAAATCTTCTAATTAAAAAACGGTTTTGCCCATTTAACTCTTAAGCGTTTAAGTGAATAATTTTTCCTAGTGAAACTTTCTGGGCATCGGAAGATGTGTGCAAACTTTCACAGAAAAACGGATAGTATATCAACGTTAATTCTGACGGAACGTAAACCAAACGTACAAAAACAAAAGACCAAAATTTGAGCCGACGTAAGAATTAACAGTAAAAAGATGTCAAAATGTTACCACAAGAGCAATTAAGATAAATGACCATATCTTCAAACGTTTGCAAACCGAAGTGATTTTCACTTTCCAAATAAACCACTGGTAAAAAAGTAGTATTTACTTGTTAGACGCTACCCACAAAAATACATGTACCTGTGTCATTGATGAATTTTGTGGTCAAAAAATATTATTGATGAAGTCTATTTATAATATGACCTAATAAAAATCAATTAACTTCTAGGGGAAAGGTGTCAAATGGTAACCCTTTAATTTATGCAACCATTGGTTAATATCGAGAATTATAGATTTAAATGAGAATGTTATCTTTCGCGACAAAGTGCGTAGGCGCCTGCAAAATAACGGTGCAGTGCGTAGGCGTCTGCGAGATAACGCAACAAGGGTTTTTCTTTGGATTTTTGAAGTTTGGACGTTCAACGTTTGATATTAACAATATGATCTTTTGTATTTATACTTTTTAAAATTGTTAAAAATAGAAAAACATGTGAAGAAAATTTTTCTTTCATTTTTAATAATAAGATTTTTTTCAAATAATTTGAAATGCAATTTGCATTATCATTTGATACCCTGGAGTCTAGGGCCTGGAGTATCATTTTTTTTGGAAAATGTTTATCATTTTGTTCCAGCATATACTTCCACGCACTACCTAGTTATTTTACAGTTTTTATAATAAGTTCGAAAGATAACTGCGCAGGTGGTGTATTATGTTTTGAGAAGTAAATTTGTTAAGTGTTTTAGAAAACAGTTCCGAGTTCTCTATTGTGAAAATAAATCTGGTATTTCCCAGATTACGTAGTTCCACGTCCTTGGTATTGCAGTTAATAGTGTTTTACTTTCCTCGTACGTCTTTAGGTATGAATTTACAATAAACTACTCCAGGCAAAAATTTAAAAATTTTAAACAACATTTTCTATACCACCTTATTTTAAACGTAAACCGAAAAAATAGGTGTACTTGATACGTGTTTAAAGTAGCATTCCTGATGTTTTAAATGAATCCCACGTTACCTCTAGCATAAATATATAACTTTCATATTTTGTGATTGTGATCCATTTTTCTGTGATAAAAATAGAACTTCTAATCAAGACTCTTCGAAATTTTTTGTTCGTTTTGATTCGTTTTTTTTTTGTTGCGTAAAATTACTCAGAACGGAAAATAGAACGTTTTAAAATTATACAAGGGGTACTCCAATTCCGGGCACATCATTGTGGGTCGCTTTCTCAAATTCCGCGTCGCTTATGCGAAAAAGCTCCATTTCCGGGTCGGTTTTTTCTCAAATTTATTGTAAAGATTTGAGCTCCAATTCCGGGTCGGTTTTTTTTTGTCAAAAGAAAGTTTGAGCTCGAATTCCGGGTCGGAAAAATCAAATTCCGTTTCGATCTTGGAACAAAACTCCAATTATGGGTCGTTTTTTTTCTCAAAAAAGATCTCATTAGCTAAAATTGTAAGACTATCAGACACAAAATTAAAAAAAACTCCCATTCCGGGTCGCCTACTCATTTTCCGGATCGAAAGTGGACTTTGAGTGAAAATCGCAAACCGACCCGGAATTGGAGTACCCCTGTTGTATTGATAAAAATAGCGGTATCTAAATAATTATTATTTGCTTTTACAACAGTGGCTCATAACGGTAGGCAAAATTTGATATGAAAACGAGATTATTCTGACTAGATTTTCCAGACAGTAGGGTCAGGCCCATCCTTATTAATGATAGTTAAATTAATATTACTTGAATTTCTCGTGGCCGGTGGGTGGTAAGTTTATGAGATCTTGCAAACTTGGGTAGAGTTTTAATAAGAACAGCGTATTATCCAATTTCAACATTTAAGTTAATCTTAACCGATATCCGCCGTTAAATACACAGAATATCCGCATTTCCCGACAGATTGTGGCAAACCACGAGAAGCCTGGGTTTCGTATATTTTTCAAGACAGAAAATAGACCGCTTGTTTGGCCTTCGACTTGATAGTGTATTAACAAAGTGGCTGATGATTTGGAAAGTGGCGATTTGGCAACCCAAATTTGGCCAAAATAAACGCACCAATCCACTTAGTTTAACGGACACGATACAAATTCCGTTTTAATATACAATTTATGTTAACCTTGTGTTTTAAAATCGAAATTATTTTTTACACAATTTGTGTATTATACACTTCCAGATTTAACCAAACTTTTGCCGCTTTCTGGAGTTTCTAAGAGAAAAAAAATAAGCCATGATCACCAAATTTTTTCAAAAAAAAAACTGTTTTAGCCAAAATGTTCGTCTCGAAAAGTTAGCTTTTAATATTTTTGAAAAATCAAGGCCAAGTTCAACGAGTCACGTGATAAATTTGATTAAAGGCCTCCAATTGGCCCATTTTTAATATAGTTGTAGCGCCCATCTCTTTACAACCCATATCTTTACAAAATCCTTATATTGACAGGTTTTGGCCCGATAGTGCATGATGAGTCATCATTGATGACTAAGTGACCTATTTTTTTTGACCGAGAATATTTTGACGGATTTTAAACCCTATGAGTGATAGCCTTATGAGTCATAGCCCTATGAGTCATAGCCCTATGAGTCATAGCCTTATGAGTCATGCCTATATGAGTCATAGCTATATGAGTCATAGGCTATGACTCATGCGAAAGTCTCAAAATATGGGCAATGCAATAATAATCTATTCTGAAAACTACTATAAAACGCCAAAAACATTACACGTCAGGTGCTCCGTTATCTTTCAAAACTATATTGCAAAAATAGTGGAAGGTAAAAAAAAATTGAAAATTAACGGCGAAGTGCTTTACAAATACATACAAATGTATTTCCAAATGTATACGTGTAGTCTGTATTGATGAAAAGTGCTCATATAATTTAATTTTGTTAAGATAATTGGAAATCGCGATATGTTTTATCCCAAAAGTGTTACGATAACCCAATTTTGTTACGATAACTGGTGTTAAGCTAACTGGTTAGGGTTTTTTCGATAAAATACCTTTTGGACAAAATGAATCTTAAGGGGTAAAATAACGTGTTTCTTGCTTTCCCAAAGTTTGTATTCTAATAGGCTTAAAAAAGCGAGAAGCGCGTTATTATACTTCATACTGTTCATATCAGGATATACCGTTTTAAACTAATTATTTTCTAAATGAGGTTTTATGAATTATAATCTCTTATTTAGATGTCAAATTTTCCCGTTTATTTACTGAAAACTTATTTATAACAGATTTAAAACACAGAAAAGTTTTTATGTTTATCTTTATTTTGAAAATCACAACTTTTTTAATATCTTATTAGCATATTACACCGATTTTGACTTTCTTACTCGATTTTTATCAGAAGTAAGGCTTTAGACCATTACTATAAATACATTTTCAATCATAATATTTTCCATAAAACGATAAAAAAAAATTGAAGTGAGCAAAAAATGTTGTACGAGAAGTGTTTATGACTAATTAATTAGTGTAAATTAGTGGACCAAACGGTATGCTAATAACAACGTTTCAAAAAGGCAAATAATATTTGGTGGATGTTATGATGTTTTTTGTCTAAATTTGCCATCAACCAATTTTTTTGTTGAAAAATCTTCTGATATTAATTTTACTTTGAGTTATTGCGGTTATAATATATTTTGACTTTTACGAACCGGCATGCTTT
The DNA here is from genome assembly GCA_004367875.1 of Oikopleura albicans. Classification (NCBI taxonomy): domain Eukaryota; kingdom Metazoa; phylum Chordata; class Appendicularia; order Copelata; family Oikopleuridae; genus Oikopleura; species Oikopleura albicans. The sequence goes on from SCLG01001669.1 coordinate 11,855, forward strand.
GAAACTATCGGTTTATTCAACGATTACAAAACAAGCGGTTTCTTTAATCGCAATATTTACAGATTCACTCAAAAATAGAACTTTCTGTAACTCACAGATACACCCCCTGCGCAGTTATCGGGCGTCCAGTTATATTCTAAGTTTTAGTCCCCAAAAAAACTCACTTTTCCGCCTACGCCCTGCGCAGTTATCGGGCAAGCTGAGTAGATATTCCGCCTACACACTGCCGAGTTACCTGGGAAAAATTCTCCGAATGATAATTTTTTGGATTTTTTTTTTTGATCATTTTTATTTTGAGTAAATCCCTATGGCCATTATAGGCTATGGCCCATAGCCTATGGGCTTATACGCCGCCAGACGATTAGTATTTCGAGTCCAAATAAACGATTTCACCACCTAATCAGGTACCTTAACTCCCAGGGGGAAGTGCGAGTATATAGACACGCAACTTGTTTTTTCGTCGATTTAAGGGATATGGAGGCCCCGTAGGGCAAAACGGGTATTGCTAACCCCTCTCAACTTTTCGAGAAAATTCGATTGAAGGTGTTTTTTTTGCGTAGGTTGGAGATTTCAAACAGCTCTCTAGGGGGCCCTGGTGGCCCAAATCAATTTCTGAATGGTCAGATCGACGTAGTTTGACGATCTCTACAACTTGACTTTACCAGTTTTTTGAATTATTGCGAATTATTGTGAATTTTTTTAGTGCGTGTTTATTTACACACATTTTTCTCCTACGGCTTCCCAAAAACTCCTTCCCTCTAAGAGTTACAACTGTTTTGCTCAAAAATTTCTTAACATATGAATTTTATGATTATGAATCGGTCCGAAAGTGTCAAGATAACTGGTGTTAAGATAAATGGTCAGAGAGGTGTATTTACCTATGAACTGAATTATACAGTGAATAGCTTTCTAATATTATCTCGTAACTTGCGAGTGGCAAGGTATCAATTGAGTAAAGTTGCAATAATTATCGCGGTTATAGATGCCTAACCGCCGGAAAAACGGAACGTTCAAGCCTTATTTTGTCAGTTGGATAAACAAAAATATTAATATAAAAAAAACCTTTTAAACAGATAAACTTCACAATTTCAAAAAAAAACTGAAAATGTCAGTTTCAAGTTTTTATCCAACAAAAAAAAAATAAACGAGAACTGTGTGAAAGCCAGATTAGAGTACGAAAGGTTGTCTAACCGTTTGTATTGATTTGTGGTTAACCATGGAGCGGCGCTCATCCCATGGGCCATTGCGGCCTTCCAAACCAAGACAAAATTTTTGGGAAAAAAAGTTAGGAAGCAACTCCTTAGGTCACATTTTATCGCTCAATCTGACTACCCTTAAAACTCTTGGGTACAAAATACAATAAAACCCATGGCACCAATAAATAATATAACCCCTTGGCCGTTATTTTGCGACTTTTCATTCTGCAAACTTAGAGCGCAGTGCTTTACACAAATTAAATGAAAATCGGCGGAAAAATGTCCGCTGGATTACATAGCCAACGAGAAAATCTTCCATATTACAAGTGGCAACATAACAGCATAGGGCTGTAGCGTACACAGACTGAAGTATGATACCGAAAGTTTACGTTTTGTAGCCCTCAAAAATACGAAAGTCTTTAGACTTCAGATTCTTGTGAACATGAGAAACGCAGAGAATGTTCTAACGAAGTATGATAACCGAACAAATGAATTTTGAAAACGAGCCAAAATCTTAATGTATCAACGCAATCAATTCCGAAACACGGTTTTGCCGTGACCGAGTTATCAACTTGTTTTTTATTGAAACTCACCGGTGTTCGTATAACCCGTAGGATGCTCATCACACAAGCCTGTTATGGCCGTTTTTTAAGATTTAAATTCTCGACCAAAAATTTTTGACGGTGTACTCCATCATGACGAATCCCTCTAGACCAATAAACAACCGCCAGATATCTCCAACGTCATCTCAGGAAGACTTTTGAGAAAAAAAAATTTTTTCCGATTTTTGTTCCAAATTTTTCTCCATGAAATTTGATTTCACCCGTTTATCAGGAATTTTTCATTTGAGGCCGTTTTGATCAGATATGGTGGCTAATAGGCCGTTGTGTGACAATTGTCACAAGGTGACCCCAAGAAAATTTAAACAACAATCTATGAGTTAAATAAAAGCCATCGAATTGACTGTATTTGATCTCACTTGTAATCACTTGTAATAAGTTGCACTCATTTGTACTTTCTTAACACTCACAGTACTCATAAATGTGCATAATGAAAATAACTGCCCTGTATGCATACCCAAAATCTTATTTATGCATATCTGAAGGTTATTTATGCATCAATAAAATATAATAACTTTTTTTTGCTTACCTGGTTAAACGGTGAAATTAGTCAAGTATGAATATAAACTGAAAAACCCTTTAACCCCGTGGGCCATAAATATATTAAGTACCCCTTTTGAACCACTTACGTTCTTCCGTTATCCCTCAGAAGAAATCCTTAAACGTCAGGGCCCTTATTTTAACATATTATCGAGAGTTTTAAAATATACACAAAAAAAGTTCATAAAAATTATTTCCTAAGTGTTTAAACCTAAGGTTTTCTGTACAGTATTCATATAAAATTGTGGAACAAAATGAATTATTTTGAAATCCAACATCATGAAAAAATGGTGTTTTTGGCAAAAAAGCTTCACTTGGGCCAAAAGCTTCATTTGGGCCAAGGACTTCACTTTGGCCGAGGGCTTCACTTGGGCCAAGGGCTTCACTTGGGCCAAGGGGTTTTATGTTTTCAATGGGACTTCACTTGGGCCGAATGCTTCACTTGGGCCGAGGGCTTCACTTGGGCCGAGGGCTTCACTTGGGCTTAGGGTTTTATGGTTTCATTGGGGCTTCACTTGGGCCGAATTTCTCTGTTTTATTGGGTAATGCTTCACTTGGGCCAAAAGCTTCACTTGGGCCGAAGTCGCCGGGGGTTGCCGACGGACCACCCTAAGTGAAGCTTTCGGCCCAAGTGAAGCTTTGCGGCCCAAGTTAAGCGCTCCCTGAAAAAAGTCATTTACGTATAGTTTATAGTGACCAGTTTCGATGGAATTATATTTAAAATTATACTGGCCATATAAAAGGCTCT